>JAZHYW010023915.1:0-48453 GCA_037355805.1 Ixodes ricinus
TGTGCCTGCCTCCATGCGAAAAGCCAGGGTTCGATTCGTGACGCATCTTTTGTTTATTCTTGCAATTTAGTGTTCTGATAAATTCTGAGAATCCTGTTGCGTGTTCGAGGTCCGAAAGTTCTACGCGTCGAACCTTCTATGCCAATCACTCCAGAAGCCCACGCGTGTGCATAAGGGGCTTGGCGTGGCGAGCCAAAGCCAGTTTCGCCTCAGCGTCCGATCCTGCTGTTTCGCCGCCTTTCGACGCTCGCGACACTTTGTTATCTTTTTTCCTTTTTTGTTTGGGGCACAAGTTCGCCACATTAAACGTTTAGTTTCCTCTGTTATTCTTTGTTTAACTACCTCTTCATTCTTGACAATATGCGCGAGCCCCGTGCTTCGATCATAGCTGCCGTGCACGCCCACTGTACTCTGTTTCACCTTGTGAATGTACCGCAGGAAAGGCTACAAGCGCGAGCTACTTGCTCTGGGGCACATTTAGGCGGCAATGCTGTCGTGACTTAAGAGCAGCTGCCAACGCTATGAGCTCGCGCTTCTAGCCTTCGCTGCGGTACAACATAAGGTGAAACGGAGTACAGGGAAGTACAAGTGTTGTCAAAACATCCGGCAGTATTCAACGTGTTCCGCGTGAATTCGTAACACGAGGGCGTCACGGTATTTAGTGCATCAGTCGACTTCCGGTAGTGTGTTTATTCGTTCTTCCCCAACGCACAGTGATCAAGAAACACAACATTCGTCGAGACACTAATGATTGTAATACGTTTTGCAAGACACAACGTCAGATGCAGAGCAGGACAAAGGGACGCGATTGAAAAGAAAGAAGAAGAAACCCGAAAGCCTTCTATAGTGGGCGAATAGCGAATATTTTTTAAAAACAAATACCAGTGGTTGGATTCATTTGGCTGCAGCCACTAGTAGGCACCATAGCAGGATGGCCGCCTCTTCAGAGTGGACTGTCCTCTCGGCCTCCAAAATTTAACATGTAGTTCTCGTCCTCGTAGTTCCTGAACTGGACCGGAGAAAGCCAGTACAAGCTCTAGACCCAACAAGAATGTTAGGCTTGGCACGCAGCGATGTTCCAGCAACCGAGCAGCAAACAGTGTCTGCCAGCCCTGTCGAGCGAAGAGCAGAGGACGGCAGTCACTGCGACGCTATCGAGAAAAGAAACAACAGTCCCGGCGTCATCAAGTCGGCAAGTTGCACCAGCAGTGGAGACACGTCTTCCGAAAACTGCGATGCTGAAAATTTGGGAGACGACGATAGCACCGCAGATATGCTACCACCATTACTCGAAGAGATCCTTCTTACGAAGCCGGCTGCTAGCGATGAGTCTGAATTCGAGTTTCGAGAGATGAGAGAGCTCCTCAGCACAATGCTGGCAGAAATTGACAAGAACGATCGTGCAGAACGACAACATACGATAAACGGAGAAGAGACAAAATGTGCCGGTTCTTCTGCGCCTGGCTTGTTTCGAGACAACGACATTACGAAAGAGCCCCGGATCTGCCAAGAATCTTCTCTGATTTCGATCCCAAGGACGTACGGGATGTCACTATGGGGTTTGATGAAGTCAAGTTAGACGACAAGCTCGAAAAGGATCAGAGTGATACCTTTTCCAAAGGTAAGCAGAGGTCGGTTAAGAAGAAAACTTTACGAGTGAAGTCACCAAAAGTGAGGTTGCCGAAGCATGACGTCGGCACGAGCGACAAAAGTTGGTTCTTTGGTGCCATCTGGTCTAAGAAGGAGAGCGCCGCGAAAGCGCCCAGCGAGAACTCAAAGAATTCGCTAGGGTTGCGGGATGCTCGTCAGGTCGAACTGAAGAAAATCGCCATGGACAAGAAGATTTCCTGGGGAAAAGCCAAGGCCTACCCCGGGAGCCTGACTTTGTCCGAACTGAACGACGACGGCACGGGGACGAGCAAAACGCGAAGCCTCAGACGGATTCGGAAAAAAGTCGGGGGTAGATCATCAGGTGGCGAAACGTAAGACAGACGGCATGTCGTTCCTTCGATCTATCCTTGGAATTTCGAGCCCAGTCACGGTTGGATTGCAGAAGAGCCCTGGTTCGAGGAAGCCACGCAAATTAAAGGCGTCCAAAAGAGGAAAGGAACTTGGAAAGGAAAACCGAAGCAAAACGCGAGACCGCGACGTGGCTTTGTCCAAAAAGAACGAGCTGGACACGTTGCCCGAGTGCAGAGAGGAGGAGAATGATGCTCTCTCGGGCAGTCCCGCTCCGAAAAGTGAAGCCATGTCTCCTGTGGAGAGCGGAATGCCCGGCACAGTTACCTCGGACTAAAGTAATCATCGCTAACCGTTTACTTGGCCCTCAAGGGTTTGGTGACCAAACGTAGCCGCCTCGTTGCAATGAGGTCAAAGATTCAACGCCAACATCGAAACTCCCGATACTAGAAAAGCGACAATAGTCTCGAAGCGGCACAATGCACTGGGGAAAAGTTGGCACTTGTGAACGAAAAATTCGCAGGGACCCTCTTGTGATTCGAGTATCGCCAAACCTTTTGCAGTGACTCTGTTGAAGCAAATTACTTAATTGTAACTGCTGAATTGAAATCTGTTTATTATATGGATGACACCTCAACGCCGGTAACATGGCCTAGAGTTCGACTCGTTTGTATGCGTTTAGAATTGTGAGAATGAACCACCGCACAAAAACGAAATTGTCACCCCCTCCTTTTTCTCCCCCCCCTCCCCATCCTCGGAAAGTCAATGATAATGCAAAATGGGATGCAGCGCCGCCGTTTCCGTCGCCGCGGCATCTCCGGTACCATCACTCTGGGAACGAGACATGTGCTGGAATGGAGCAGGTCAGAGTTCCTCTCTGAAGGCCCTTACGGGACTCTGAAGAATATAAAAGAGTCTAGTTCCGCTACCGCTGCCAATCCAAAACATGCCCGTAATGAATTCGCGTGCTTTTTTTAGTTTCATACGGCCTTTCCCGTCACAGGAGAAAGCATGCGCATAAAGGCCTGTCCACACATGCAGTGGAGCGCTACAAGCATAGCACTGACCTTCCGCTAAGCGCGTGCTGACGGGAGCGCTTACCAGCTTTGTATCGCACCGTCAGAACTGTTGCTCACGGCAGATGATAAGTAGCAGACGACACGTGAGCAGCGCTTCATCAGTGCTTTGCTGCGCGTGAGAACCGGCCTTAACTCTGCACGGTGGCGCTGCTGGGGCTTTAACTATTTTAGCTATCTTCGCTGTTCCGATCTGTCGCTCAACGGGCTCTATTTCGCGTGGCTGAATGGTGGACCGTTCTGTCCCTTATCAACCTATTCCAAAGCTCGAAGCGCCTCATCGCGGCGCATTTCCACGTTATGTATTGTGGGTATCAGTGGCAGCAAAACCCATACGCGCTCTGCTCCCGCAAGCCCACATGGCTCGCAGAATGCAACAAGCGCGGTGACGGATTTATGGAAGTAGCTCCATGAAAGTCGACATTGTGGAAAAGTTGTGACGCGTTCCCCCACTATACTCTGTTTCACCTTATGATGTACCGCAGGAAGGCTACAAGCGCGAGCTCCTTGCTCTAGGACACGTCTTGGCGGCACAAGCTCTCGTGCACTAAGGGCTGCTGCCAACGCTATGAGCTCGCGCTTCTAGCCTTTGCTGCGGTACAACATAAGGTGAAACGGAGTATAGCTGCCGAGCGATGAAACGCTAGCACCGCGTGGAAGAAGAGACTATCAAGGAAGGATGTTGTGTACGGAACTGTTGAGCCCGCCGCGCACGACAGCATCTGCGGGCGCTTTTCCGCGTGCTCATTCGGGGCTGCGCTCTCCTACTCCTCGAGGGAACCTGACCTTTTTTATGCCTCGTACCTATTCTTGTACCAACGTCACGGTGGCTATGTGGGAGGTGTCAGGCAGAACCATATATGTAGAGAGTTCGGTCAATGGGAGGCGCGGACAGAGCCAGGGCGTGCGGCAGACTCGGAAAGAGGGCTTGGCATGCTCTCTTGACCAACCAGAAGCCGAAAAGAATCCCCTAGCGGTGGTAGCGAGAAACAGTTCTGATCAAAGGTCTATGTTCGTAAATGGTTTTAACAAGCGCGTAAGAGTGAAGTGCAGTAACTCTTCGTGGTTGAAAATAGGGTGCACGTGTTGTTTTGATCATGATCATGCAGAAGGATGTAAGAAACGAATGCGCCGCTCAACTCTGTTTTGCTCGGACAGAGTGTGACCGCTCGGACGGCAGATTCCCGGCCCTCGGCGCTTGGCGTACGGATTATGTCGATCGTTCCGCTAGTCGCACTCTTCCATCGCTTCACCATCATTTTGGATGAGCGTGATTGAAACATCACGTGTACCATATTTTCAGTCATCGAGAGTTACTCCAATGCAGTTATCAGGTTTGTTTCTCGCGACCACCGCCAGGGTATTATTTCCGGCTTCTGGTTGGTCAGATTCGAATTTCTGAAGACGCCCTGGAACACGCCCAGCACACTTTCAGCCAATGGCACCTCCTCATTTGTCTCCTATACTTCCCAACGAATGGCCAAACTCTCTACATATACGTTGTTTGTTTGTTTATTTCTGGGGTGACGGGAAAGGCGGGCACCAGGAGATAATGGGCCTCGTTCATGGGGCGGGTCACTACCTGGTGGATTAGGGAAGGGAATGAAAAGGGGAATAGGAGAGAATAAAAGAATGAAAAAAAGGATAATCTTCGCATACTGTGAGCGCTCTGCAAAAAGGCTCAAGAAGGGACATGAAATGTTCAGCACAGCGCCACCTTGTTAACTTCACCGTCCCCGCCACGCCGGGAGCAGACCCAGAACCGACCTCGAGGAAACGCTTCAGCCGGCCTTCGTGCTCACTGCCCGGGAGTTTTTGTTCCAGCGCGGCACCCACACGACGGCAGGCCAAAACGTCGCCCCTCCTCTTCCTCCGGTACGGCCCCAGCCCGGCCCCGGCACCGCGGCAACAGGAACGGCACCGTGGTAATGTTCTATTAAAACTCTATAGTCACTGTTTCGCTGGAAACGTGATCAATTACCAGCATCTGGACGACTCCCTATTAAAGTCAAAGTCTGGCCTAAAGGCCTGTTTCTCGAAGGAATCGCAGAATTGCACGGAACGCTCTTTCTGTCGTCCCCCGGTGACACTCAGGATTCAATATGTCGCTGACAGTCGCATGTACAGGTCCTGCTTGGGCGTAACTCTAAAGACGCGCTCTTCTGGGTTCTTCGCAGAGCAGGGCACAACAGGAGCCGGTGCTCGGAATCTTCTGGACCCCCACAGTCTGGACAGTTGGGGTCTTGTTTGCGGCCCGTCATGTGAAGCTGCTTTCCCATGTATGGACACCCAGCACGGAGTCTGTGTAGCAGTGAGGCGTCGGCACGTGGAAGGTTCCGAGGAATCGTTGGAGGCGGCTTGCCAATCGCCACTCCAGGATGTGGATGGAATTGCTGAAGCTCATCATGAATTAATCAATGCGCCTCGTTGAATCGATCAAAAAAATGTTGGCGCCTGATCGTCATGGGCCTTTCAAGCCAGTGTGTCTGCTCGCTCATTGCCGGAAATTCCAACATGAGACGGGATCCACTGCATGGCGAGTGTCCACCCTAGACCCTGTATTCTTTGAGCCTCTAATGCAACTCTAGCCAGTAGTGGCGTACGTTTTTCAGTTTGTTGGAGCTGTTGGAGTGCACCTTTAAAGTCGGCTAAAATTAGAGCCTTGGTGGGCAACGTAATGTTATTGATAGAGTCAAGTGCTTATACCAAATTGCCACCAGCTCTGCCGTTGTTGAAGACGTCACAAAGTTGAGTCGTCCAGCAACATCAAGGTAAATTTCTGGAATTGTGATTGCAACTGTTGCTGTCTTCTTGGCCCTGTTGATCAATGCGCCTGTAGATACCTGAATCCAGTCCTTGCAATCTTCCTCTAGGCGTTCTATGGCAGCTGACCTCGCAACGGTTGTTGGTACAATTGCTTTTCGCTGTGGAAGAGGTAGACTCTCGCATATCGCCAGTGGTGGACGTGTCGAATGCGGAGGCAAAGAAGGAAGGAACTCTCCAGGGCCTCCAATCTCTCAATCAAATCGCAATATCAATTCCACAAGAGAGAGTTTCGCCTAGCCCGAAAGTGAGATCGGATGCTAGACTCAAAGGGCACACCTATCATGCGACTAACGTTGCGCCTGGCTCTCTCCTCCAATCTTAGCGAAGTCGGCCATTCCTCGGAAGACACAATTGTGGCAATATTTTCCGCCGAATGAGGCAGCCCCAAGCAGCTGCGAAGAGCAATTCGGTGGAACGTGTCAAGGTCTCTAATTTGGGCTCATCCAATGGCTAAAAAAGGAGCGAGTAAAGGAACCTGACATTATGAGGCCCTTATAAATTTAGAGAAGAGCGCGTTGTGGCGCCTCGAGCATCCTCAAGCTCTCGTGTGACTTGCAAGAGCCGTCGGCATCGATCCAGTGTCCTACGAACTTCTGGCCGCCAAGTCACGCGGTCATCCAAGACGACTCCGAGATAGGTGTGCTGTCTAACCCTTCTCAGTGGAATCCCAGCAAGTTTCAGCTGCAGTGCGTTTTGTGGTGCTCGACCTGCTGGCCGTTACAAAAGTGAAGCTGTTTTTTCAGCTGAGAAGGTAAGGCACAATTTTGATATCATAAGCGCCGTCGCATCAACGGCCGCTTGAAGGCGATTGCGAATTGCAATCGCGTTCTTCGAGGGTCCGATGCACCAAATTGTAACATCATCCGCGTATATGGCCATTCTTGTACGCCGTTAGGGCTAAAATCGCTGCATGTGAAACCCAGCGGGTTTCGCATGCAGCGATTTTGGCCCCAGAGCGGTGCGATTTCTGCCGTCGCGGCGCTCTGGTCAGCCGCAGCGGCAGAGCGGCGCGGTTCCACCAGGTTGGAAATTTTTCGCCGCGGCAGAGCGGCAGCTTCCCAGCTGGCCACTCACAGCGCGGCGGGAAATCACGTGACAGAAGAAGAAACATTGCGGGAAAGCTGGCGCATAGGACGGCGGCATTTTCACGTTCTTGAAGCAGACGACAAGCAGAGAAAGTACGCAAGCGACTGCTTTGCGGTTTCTTTTTCCGGCGGGTCGAGCTTCTTTGCTTCAGCAGTGGCGTCGGAACTGTTCAGCAGATTATGGAGTAGAGGGATTGCTGTCCCCTTCCTCGGAAGTTTTCTCAATGAAACACGCGGCTCTTTTTTACTTTCCTCGCCTGAGTACCAAGTGTAGCGAACAGCAAGAGATGCTAATCGGAAGCGGCCTCGTGCGAGCGCTAGTGAAAATATTAAAAGACGAAGAAGAACTGAGCGACATTGACGCGTCTTTTCGAACACAGATCGTCCACCAAGTAAGAAAATGTATCGCGCCCAGTTCAATGAACCGCTTATCAGTGAAATGTCGAAGCGTCGGGTTCTTTGAGACGCGCAGCTCAAAACATTTAGAAACAATGGGACCGAAGATAAACTCTGGGAAGAGGTGACTGAGGCCGTGAAAGTGATCGCATCTGCTTGCTGCAAGCAACATTGGCCATCGCAACGGCAGAGAACGCTCATGTGAAATGAAACCTCGCGATCCGTGCCGTCGCGCCGCTAGCGGCAGCGATTTCGGCCGTGGAATCGCTGTATGTGAAACCCGCTTTAAGTCTGCCTCAACGAGCAACTTGTCCCTCAGCTGCAGATGAGAACTTTAGCCAGGTCAGTACAGCCGCTTGCCTGGGGTCTTTAACGTGCATCATGCAGTAGTAATACACTGACCGCACGCTGGTGCATCGATGCTCATCCAGATCGAAACGGGCAGGGTGGGGATTGTATCCCTGGGTTCTGCAGCGCGAACGTTCGCTCCACGTGCTCCGAGGTGGTTTGCGCTAGCCCACTCGGCCACGAATCCCGCCTCGAGAATATCAGGGACACGGTCGAGCTTGAAAAAATTACAGAATCAAAGGGCACCCGAGGATCGCATGATTTTATATAAACTTGTGGAGAAAGAAGACGTAGTTTCAGTGATAAGGGCTGGCACCTTTAAAAGGAATACCTTTCTAGTTGTCACCATACGAGGAAAGTTGGTGTCAGAGGCAAGTTATAGCAGTCAAGGTACGAACCAGCCTTGGCTATCAAACCTTGAAGAATTGAGAGGGTTCTTAGGATGTTGACTCCTCAAAGTGTGTACTGGATGCCCTTGTGAGCTCTATCGAACTGTCACAACCCCAAGAACAGCCGTTTCGAATTGGCGATTTCTTGAAAAAAGATTTACAGCTCGAAATCAGTTGATCCTTCTAAAACCGATGCGCGCTAGCGGAGAATTTGCAGCGGATCTGGTGAAGTCCGCAGCAGATCATGCAAGCGATGCAAGTGTAACAGAGGACGCGGGGAGAACCGACCTCACGTAAAATCTCATGGCGACGGCAGCGCCACGTTTTCGCCCGCTACTACAGCTACCCGCGCTCCTTCGGTGAATGCCGCTCGAGTTTCCCTAGTGACGCCCCCCCCCCTAGTAACGTTGTCTTGTACATATAAAGACCAATGGCGCATCGTTCTAAGCCTAGAGAGTGTCCGTCTCGGTCAGTACTTCACATTGACGACAAGGTAAACGTGCAACATCGGAGGCGGCAGAGGTCAACTCTTCCAGTCATGTCTTTCAGGTTGAAACGTCGAAAAAACAAAGCGAAACGCCACAGAAAGGAAGTCGAGGAAATCCTTAAAGGGCCACTCCGGACACTTGTGATAAGGAAAACATTCCACAGGTCACCTACAGAGGACGACCCCGGCCCAGACCCCAACAGCAAAACATGCAAAATCCCCGCCTCTTGCAAGCATTTAGTCTGAGTGTGCAAAGCCACACAGGCCCAAAGACATCACGCGCTCTTCGGATTTCAGCAAGACGCATGACCTGAAAGATATGAGGACCGAATAACCAAAAACAAGGAAAACCCACACAGGATCAAGGTCCTGGATTTAATGTTCGCCTACCTTAAAGGGATAATGAAATTCAAATTTAGATATATAGCCTTTAGGTAAATGAGCGTCATTTGTGGCACGGAAAGGCACCTAGCCTCCGACGCCATCTTCAAGAAAAGCGTGTCGCTCAAGCCAGTCTGTGCACGTTTCAATGTTGCAATCCCATATTAACAATACGTTTGCGTTTTGTTGTGAAAAGTCAGATGGAGAGTGGTTTGGTTGCCCAAATTAGTGAAGAAACTGTACTTGTCTTCTTCTGTCGTGATATCCATACTAAACGTCAGCCACGATCCGGGTGGCAAATGCTTGTTCGACGTGGCGAGGCCCGTTTGACGCGAAGATTTGGAAGTGAGTCTGATACACTACAGATAGAGTTACTATTGCTATTTCTGCAAATTGTGCGGCCAACGGATTTGAAGACGGCTTTCTTCGTGTAGAGATTTATTAGCGTGGAGGATTTATTCGCAAACGCTGAAGAAAGATGAAACTACGGCCTCGCCTGCTTGTCAGGCAGGTTTAGATTGCTAGTTAAATACAACGTTCATAATGCTAAATGCAATTCAAAGTGACGTTATCACAATACTTTTGTTGTTAATATGCGTAAGAATTGTTTTCCAATTTTTCGTCGTTTTAGCAACAACGTTCGAAAAGGCGTCGGGAAAATATTCGGCCGTGAATACAACTTATTGAACAATAAATTAAAATTATTTCGTGCAGCAAATTTTAAAGGGCCACAGACAACTCCACCAAAAACATTGTTTTTGTTATTGCAAACGACTGAAAAGATTCAAAATGATCACCCTAAAATTATCAAGCTTGATAACTGCGCATTTGCAGAGAACAAAAATATTTGTAGTCAATAACTATCGAAAATAGTTTTGCTTCTTAGGCTACGGCGTTCCTCTCACTACGTGAAAGAACAATGTAAGTAGTATCTATAACGTGCCGCCACCTGATACTTGTTTTCGCTTCATCCAGAAGATTTGAGTTTATAGTGTATCTTCTAAATTAAAAGATCAGTAGACAATGGATGTCGCAAGTGAACACGAAGCAGATTGCGAATCATGAGTTCTACAAAGCCCCCCGTGGGTGCCGCGAGATCAAGTCATGTGGGCTGCCCTCTGTAGGTCCCCTGTAGGTCCCACGAGGGAAGGGGATGTGGACTGCCGAAGCAGGCCCGCTGCGCTCTACAAAAACAAACAAACAAATTCTTGAAAGGTTCTTCGACGCCCTAATAGCTCTTTCAGCTCGTGAAGAACGGTTTGGCCTGAAGCACTTTCGCCCCCTGGCACAATAGAAAGGCAACTGGGTGTTGAAAAACTCTTTCGCACAAAAAAGGAGCCCTAATAGGTTTTTCAGAAAGAACCCTTTTACGAGGGAGAGGGGGGGGGGCTTAAATAGCGTTTTAGGGTGCAAAGTATGGACAAGCCGAAGAACTTTTCAGAGTTATTTTACGACCAGAATTTGTTTTTGTGTTTCTGGGTCAGCCTAAGTCGGGCCGACTTGGGTCCGAGTTGCAAAAACGATGTTGGACCCTTGTCGGCCCCCTTTTTGAATCGACATTGTGCTACTTGGGAGAGTTCAATGCTTTAGGAAATAATTCATGAAAGGTTTAGTATTAAAAAAACGAAGTTTCATAAGTTAAAAACGTGGATATTAGGATAACCAAATTAAAGAAGTCACTTAAATCCGCTTACACGTGCCTTAATGCGCTACAGAGAGTGGATATTATTTTTCGCTAGTGGCCGAAATTGTTTAACAGTTCTTGAGGTGTAAACGAGCCCAGTCCGTCCCTTCTGGATTGAATGTAATTAAATGTATATGATAAAAGTCTTGATTTATAAAAAAAGACACAAGACTGCAGCAGCAGGGGAAGCTATATTGATCTTTATTAATACTCATAAAATACAAGCCTACAAGCACCAGCCGACGCAGCTTCAAGCACAAGATGATGTGCCTCCAAGTTTCATAATTGTGTGCTGTTCGTAGTTGTTTATATGACCTGCGAAGTTACAACTGTATTTACGGCCCTTAAGAACATGTGCAAATTTATAATTTATTTTACAGGGAAGCAAACGATTCGTGTTTATGTAATTGGTTTGTATTAGATGCCGGTATTGCATCGGGATTTCTTGATTCCAGTTATTCTGGTGTTTGCTTTGCAGAAGGATACTCTAGACAGTGCGAATGAGTGGAGGAGAGGGGCCTGGAAAGTTTCAGGATCAGGCATGAGTCAGTATTATCACATTAGCTATTTTTGTCGTTTTACTTGAGGTGTCGTTGTTTTATGGGCGGCGGGACTTGTAACGGTTGTAAGGTCCTATTGGCCTCATTTCGGGCGGGCCAAAATGTTTTATATATTGCGATTTATTAATAATAAATAGCCTAGGTTCCACGCTAACCACAAGGCACAAGTGTTACCAATGTAGCGGTACTTGTGTCATCTTGCAAGCGGCGAAATGTTAGCGATGTTTATGTCCTGTTAACGTAAATGTTTGCAGAACCCAGGCTGACAAACATTACGTTGCAAAAAGTTCCTAAACCAAGTTAGCTTTATTTTTGGAGTGGTGGAACGCTTAATATTTTTTACCACTGCGGCAACATAGAACGATCCTATTAAAACAATAAGTTCTGCTAAAATGTCATTTTGTACAGCGTTAAATTCTTTATTGAATTTTTGGGTTTTTCGAGATTCGTAGTGTGGATTTTGATTTTTGAGTTGCCAATACTGATGCGGATCATCGACATGTTGTCATTGAGCGCAGTATATAATGGAAATAAAACAATGCATATTCACGAGTTTGTTGCGCGTGTGATGAATTCACTGCTGAAAAACTGTGTATGATTATCTCATCAGAAACACCCTTTGCTAAAGTTCACAGCCCCCTCAGCTTGCACGGAGAGACATTATGAGATACGCTCTCGGAAACGACGGACGGAAGGCAGCGCGTGGCCTTCTGGGTTGTTTTCGCAAGCGTTATATTTCGCATGGGGAGAACTGCTTCACCGGCCTAGTTCCGCAGCATATGGCCGACAATCTGAAAACCGTTCTGCAAACACTGCCGTACATGTAAATAACTGTTGCGGAAATTGTGTTTCCACAGTTAAACTACAGAGCTGGACTACTTCCGCCAAGCTGTGCCCGCAAAAGGTTGTTGCCAAAAGGCTGTCCAGCTGTTTTCTAATTGTTGCACGACAAGTAAGGAACGTCCGCAAAACTATGCCACGCAGCTGTGATATAACAGGCATTATACTCCGTTCACCTTTATGCTGAGACTGCAGCCAATGACACAAGCAGGATAGCACGAGGTCGCTGCTTTGAAAAGTTATTCCACAAAGCGAGCACACTCGCGCTTAGAAAGGCACGTCTCAAGGCTGGAAGTCCCCACCCCTGCCCGTTTCGATCTGAATGAGCATCGTACCGGCGTGCGGTCGTGTATCACTACTGCATGGTGCACGTTAAAGACCCCAGTCTAGCGCTTGTAATGCACAGGCTAAATTGCTTATCTACAGCGAGTGACTCGTCGGAACTTTGAAATGGCTGTCCAACTATACGCTGTATAAATATCCATACAACCCCAATTATTATTGTCAAGGCTGGAAGAACGGTTTAGCTCGCGCTTTTAGCTCTCGCGGGCTCGGCTTAAGGATGAACGGAGTGTAGCCACAAAAACAAGGGATTGTTGCCCCAATAATAGCAAGCAGTTTTAAGAGGAGCGCCGCCTCGTCATGCAGGGCAAATGTTGGCAAAACCTGATGTACAGCTGCAGTTCCCTTGTGGTGCGCAAACTCTGCCGAATAGGCTTACGAGAGTTAACTAACAATGCTGCTCAGCGTTTCCACAGCAATTCCTCGAAACATCTATCCTAACCTACCGAAAAACTGTTGCGTCGTACAATTGAAACACATTTGGAAAGAAATGTTCGGTGACTGCAGTCTAGCAGCATGAAACCCTACCTGTTTTCGAAACTGCCACGGGAACAGTTTGCTGACTGCGTAAAACCAGACGTTGCGATGACTGTGTGTAAGCTATGTTTGTCGAAAGCAAAAAGGTGACGTTGCCACGGCATTTCAGAATCAGAGGGCCCAACGCTACAGCGATCTTAGTCGAATTGTAGCAAAATAACAGTTCTGCACTCTCGTCAATACAAGGTGACGTTTTGGGGATCTGCTGGAACAACTTGTTGCGTGATAATGTTTCGCCTACAGCTGTGTTGGTCTTTTATGAATATTTAGTAGCACAAGGACAGCGTAAATTTTGCTTTGTAAAAGCAATGCTTCGGTAACTGTTGTGAACTTTACACAGTCAATAATTGAGCAACACAGTTGTCGCAGGGATTTAGGAGTGGACACTTCTGCAGTGTTATGACTGCTGCTACAACGTTATTGCGCAATTTCAATTTTTTTTATGGCGCGCGGCTTTGTTGCGTTTACTGTCGCCACAACACAAATTGTTAAATGGGACGCGTCTTAGCTATACTCTGTTTCACCTTATGATGTACCGCAGGAAAGGCTACAAGCGCGAGATCCTTGCTCTAGGGCACATCTCGGCGGCACAAGCTCTCGTGCGCCAAGGGCAGCTGCCAACGCTATGAGCTCGCGCTCCAACCTTCGCTGCGGTACAACATAAGGTGAAACGGATTATAGTGAGCAGTTGCAGTGTCATGCAATTATAGTAAAACTATTCTCACGGATGAAGCCGAAAAGACTATGAATAATAAACTGAAATAAGGATTTAATTTGGCGAACCTGCGCCACAAGCAAAAGAAAGAACACACGTTTCACGTTTAGAAAGCAGCATCGAGCGTCGATGGTGGCAGCAGCGAGCGACGGTGCGTCGGCATGACAGCTGACTAGCCCGAGAGTGCATGAGTCGGCAAGCCCGCGGTCAGCTCCTTATCTACTACACGCGGCATCTCGAACATTCCACCTAAGTGTTCGAGGGTGAGCTAGGACGATACTGACTAAACAAGGTAATTCTGGCCTCCTTATCTTTTACACTCGGGGTAAGAGTAGGCTCGAATCTTCTAGATGTACGGAGAAGCGTTCTTTCTCGGTCATGCACGCGGCAATATTACTTCGATAGATATTTCAAAATTCCCTTAATAATGCGCACTGAGATGTTTGTCCATCCTTGAGTAAATACGAACTATGGAAAAAAAATCGATGTTATATTGCGTTCTGTTTCTTATTAATAAACTACCAGAAGAGCTCCTTAACTTGTATTTATCAAAACGAGTAAATACGAACTGAGATTGGTGCTCTAAAGTTTATACGTGATTGAAGCTACTTTTTTTCTTGTTGTTTTAGCATGGGCGAGTTCACTTTGTCTTGCTTTGTTGCACTCTAACAACGCATGCTTTGTTATCAGCGAGCAAGCAACCTGTTGGACGTCCTGCCGACAAGCATACTCATTTATGCTTTGGCGGGTCAGTATATGTACAATATGAAAGATGCAATAATGTATTTATTATCATAAAACAAAAACCTGTTGATGCACTGCTAGGAACACTCTGTTCAAGGCTTTGTCCTTTCCCATTCCCCTTGTCAGATGGCTTCCAGTTCACTAATTAGACACTCTTCCTCCTCTACTCCAATACCAACTATAGATCTGTGCTCGTTACAATTTTCTGTCATCACCGTTGCTATATGTAGCATCGCTTGCTCCCTTTATAATTGGTTACCTCGTGGTGTGACGATGTAAACCTGCTTCATCTTGGTTTTGTTATTTAGTGAGCTAAGGTGCTTTCCAAATTTTTGCGCTGCCTTTCTATCCATCTTGGTTATCTTGCACAACCATTGCGCTTCTTTTCTCTTGATTTTTTATTGATCAAGCAAGACGCCTTTTTCTAAGCCTTAGAAATCCGTCCCATTTTATTAACGTTAAACGCTCTTTGGCTGGTTCAGTATTTCGTTAAATAATAAGCGTGGCCGCGAAGCTCAATGCTGATTGGTTAACAGCGGAGGTCACGTGACCAGAGAGATAGGCGAGGAGGAGATTGACCACCTCTCCGTACTGAAGGAGATGAGCTTGAGTGTATGGAAGGCTCTGGAAGACAGCCAGGTTTATCAGCCCGATTAGGGGTTGCATCACTTTATTCTAGGAACAACTATCAAGGCAATTGTGTTGCATACCTAAAATTCAGAGTATGACTAAACGTTTGTGATTTTCGAAGGTTTCACGTATGCAACACAATTACCTAGCGATTGGCCATGCATTTTTTTTTTCACTTCACTCTCTGGCTTACTTTTACGCTTGAAATTTCTAGTGTTCTCAAGAAGCTTCTTGACGTTTCTCTTTTGCTGGTTTTACTTTGGAATCCCACTGGCTGTTGGGTTTGTGTCCTCGCCTCGCTTTCCTCTTTGTTTCCTTCGCACTTTAACTAGCTCTCGCTCAGGTAACCTAATTAGACTCGTATAATTATATTATGTTTGCTTGTCTACCGAAATTACCTCTTCTATTTGCACATCCACGACTTCCAACTGTGTTTCAGTGTAAAAAGCATATTACTTTTCATCTTGTTTTATTTTTAAAATTGACTGTCTTATAAAATTTAGCTTAATACGTTTGTGGTCACTACCCAAGCTCTTGGAGCCCCCTTCATCTATTTTCATCACCTGTAGTTTGCTATAAATCCTGTGTGAAACTAGGGTGTTATCTATTATAGAGTGTGATGTGCCTGAATCTCAAGATTATAATCCCATCCAACTTCTCGCTAGTATTGCATAAAACTAAATCACGTCTCTCACGCATGCCCACCAGCATGCCTCGTGTCGAGTCTGTATGTGGTCCTCTTTGTGAGCATTCACATCTCTTGATATGAATATTTCATCTTCTTTTCCTAACTCATTCCTATCTCTGAATATACATTTTAACATCTTCTACCTTTTTCTTTAGTTTCACTCCTGCCCATAAGTATACAAAACCAAGTAGTGCTTGTTCTTCTTTTTTGCCATAAATGTGCTGAACAGCCACGCTTCGATTTTGCTAGTTTGTACCTTTTTTAGTAAATGCGCCAATCCCACCACTTTTCATCTCACCACCTGTTCTATATATTGCATCCTTCCCTGATATAGTCCCGATTACACGGTGGTTTGCTCTGTATTTCTAAGGCCAGTTTCAACAAATCTCATATATAACCTTAAACTCTTCCTCTCTTCAGTTGTTCTTCAATCTCAAACTATTTCTGCTCTCAGCTAGCATGTTTATGAACCCCATGTTTGACGTTCCTTTTTAGACCTCACGCCTTTATTCAGTGTTTTGCATTGAGATATCACTTTAGATTCACCTACGCCGGTTCCATCAGTGCTCTGGGTAGACCCAGCCTAAAGTCACTGTATCCTGGGAAAAGGTTGCGCCAAGCTCACCGTATAGTCTCGCTCATATTGGTCCGTGAAATGAGGAATTTCTCCTTTAACCCTCTGTTCTTGGTGAGCCAACCTAAATTCGCTGGTGACGAGTAGCTTTATGAAGATGTTTCTTGTATAACGAGATTTTGCTATCCACACACCGGGGAAACAAGTGTACATCTTCGTAGCACCACCACATGCTGTGTCGGTGCTTTGAGGCACTGAAAAATAACTTTACTGTTTCGAAATACGCAAGAAGCAATATAATTGTAAGAGATCCGTGGAGATGGGCATGGTTGATAAGTTGATTGCATACACAATACCAAAGACGCTTATTATGGCGAGGAACGCTTCCAGTACGACGATGCTCCGATCTTGGCGCGACTGGTTTAGAACGACCCTCTGAAAGCTTCGAAGATTTGAATGGACCTAGATGGCCATTTCCATGGCAACGTAGAAATATTAGCCAATCGCTTTGCGAGGTTTTGGTCGTTTGTATGTTAGTATCCGTTTGTGTCCGGCTCGCAGGTAGGGAAAGCAGTGGCGCTACTTTCCCAGGATCCAGTGACTTTACCCGGGCCCAGAGCCGTTGATACACGTATACACATATACAGTTGTGCTATGAACTAGCCATAGCACAGCTCTAGAAGCTGCGCTAGGCTGGGCAAACAAGCTTTTGGAAGGGCCGGAGAGCTTTCCGTGCAAAAAATCTTGGAGGCCCTGCTATGGACAAGGGTAAACGGAAGAGTTTGGCGCATGAGTGATGCCACCATAACTTTATTTTACAGGAGGCAGGCGGCAGCGCAGAGACCTCTCGCACTCTGCACGCGCGAAGCTCCAGCGATGTCGTCAACCTGCAGAAAGACGAAATTTCCTTCGATGCGTTGCGGCAGTGGTGGCATAGCAACACTACAGTGCGACGCCGCTGGCGTCGCACCGTAGTGTTGGGATTGGAGTGGCTCGCGTGAGGCGTGTGGTGCAGATCGCAATAGGTGTCGACACCGGCGCATCGGCAGGGTCAGTATAATGGTGGATGTGTGCGTGCACGCGCACGTGCGGCGGCACGTGCGCACTGCAGCGACTTTCTGCTGCCCTGTCGACTGTAGCGCCGCGATTGTTGTTTACACGCGGAGCCTCACAAGTTCTTATTGTCGAGCCGCGCCGGTCCAAACACCACCACGTATTCTAGTGCACTGTATAAAAACTGGACGTTTTCTGCTTCTTGTCGTTCTCAGCCACGTGGGTTTTGGTATGCGGGACGAAAAAATAGTGAAAATTTCAACCTGAAATATGCGAGAAAATATAGGTGAGGCAAAACAAGAATGTCTGACAATCACGCATTTGAGTAAACACCTTTCAGCGGCGTGGAGAGATCAAAACGATGTTTTATCGCGTACCAGAAGTTACAAAATTCAAGATGGTTGCGCCCTTGTGGAAAAGGTCTATAGGAAGGGACCACGCCGGCGGCGTCGCCTCTGTCGCCTATTGTTCGCAGAGAGCCTAGATTTTAGAGAAGGTTCAACTCAAACCATGGGGTGCGTTTCCAGTGTAATGGCGGAAGCCTCCATCGGAGACTGGTCGCAAGTGCGCATGCGCTTTCCTTATCGCGTGGCTAGGAGGAAAGCAGGCGGAAAGTCGGAGACGCTCGCGGACAATCAACGCGTTCGTCGCCGGTACTTTGTTTTGCAAACTCGGCCCATAAATCAATTGATCGCTATCGGGCAGCTGGATATTCTCTGTAATGCAGGCGCTCTGATCGTTCGCTGCCACCTAGCGGTTGTCGTCGCCTGCTCGTTCAGGAAGCAATCGGGACGAATTGCGCGGACTTAGTCTGCCCGTCATTATTACGACGGGATTTGAGGTTCTTAAAAATTCTGCAAGCTTTTTCCGTAGCGCAAAATTTGAGCGAACGTAATCTGAGTGCAGAGGCTAAAAAGGACCTACCGATGAAAATTATCTGCTTTCCGCTAGGAAAACCCTGGTCGGTGCTTGAGTTATGTCCGCTCTTTTAAGCGCTGGATAACAAATCACACAATAAGTAATATATTTTTTGGTGTTATTTCGTGCCACTTTGAAGCTTTTTTTTTAATTGCAAGAACTTTGAAGCCAAGTATCATTCTACAAAATGAATAATGTTACCCGACTTATTTTTGACCCCTGCTGTCTGTGCCAGTCTTACGTAGTTCGTTTGCGCAACTTTTTGTCCTTGGCGTCTTTGCGAGAAGGACGCGGGTGCAGTTTAGCGGCGCTTTCTTGCTTCTTGACTCGATGTCCAGCCTTCAAGAGTGGGTTCATAGGCTTCCTCAGGCTCTGCCAGAGGTCGGATCGAGTTTCCGATGTTTCATCGAGGTCCGACACTGTCTCGCTTCCAGGGTACGACTTGGCCTTGCCCCAGGTGATTTTCTTGTGCGGCGAGTCTATGGGCGTCCCTGAACGGCTTGTGGCAGGGGCATCCTCACCACTTTTGTCCTCGTCCGAGGCGTCGCAGGTCGTAATCCCCGAAGTTCTACAGGCTTCTGTTGTGGCGCTCGCAGCGCTGGTACAGACGGTACTTGTTGTCGCCGGCTGCGCGTCTGAAGAAGACAGGTCGTTCGTCTTGTCCACTTCACTAGACCTCGTCTCCATATCGCGGTCAATGTTTCTCAAAAACAACTCGAACTGACCTTGAATAGGAATTGGAGGGATCGGTATTTCTGTAAGTGCGCTCAAAGTACTGGTTTCAAATGAGGACGCCGAGTTCCCATGTGTATTGATCGCCAGCAACTGGCCATCAACAGGATTCTCGTGGGTGCTATATTCGGCATTATCCTCTCTGTCCCTAAGGAAGTCTGCCTTGACATGTCTCAGTGGAGACTGCTCGTGTGATTCCCCGGCACAATCCTCCTTCTTGTTCTGGTATACATTGGCGCAAGGTCTTGCCGTGGCAGTGCTAGGATTGTAGTCCAGCGACGACCGTTTCGGGTGGAGCCGGTCCTCTGCCTGGATTCGGTATCCCAGGGTGCTTGAGGGGGATGTCTCAATACTGGCGCAGTCGGAGGAATCACTGACTGGAAAAGTGTCGATCGATGAACGTCCTGTCATACGCCTGAAATTCGAGTCTATAGCCACGTACAAAACAATATTCCCGGACCGCAGGTTGGCAATGAATTCGCTGGTGTGCTAGCTGAGCTCCAGAGAGCTAGATTCTGAACTCACCCTAGGAGTGGTAGGAGGTTCAAAGGCAAACAGCCTGCTGTTTTGAAGCTTGATGCTCTGCTTTTGCTGTTATGCCGTTATGCAGTCAGTTTAGTCAGATATTCCATATAACTTCTTTGTCGCTTAGTATGCTGGTAGCCATGCTAATAGTGCTTTCTGTTGTGTTTACAATGACTTAAAAATTAATCAATAAATCAAATGTTTATTAACGGAAATGCATGATACGGAGCAGGAAGTAAGTGTTTGCTCGCTGCAGAAGGGTTCCACACCACTATTTAGCATGTGGTGTCATTAATTTGCGCTTCGTTTGTACAGTGAACTAGAAACTTTAAGTAGTGTAAAAAGGTCGGCCTTAGCAACGGCCTCAGCGTGAGACACGTCATGTTGAACCTACCAGGTGGCGCTAGTGCTATTTTCCCGAGCGCTGCCTCGCTACAGTGCACTGTAGCTTCGCTATGGTGGGTTAGAAAAAGACGTGTGACAATTGCTGGCTTCGTCCAGCCGGAGAAAATGGCAAGGTTGTTGAGCACGCAGCGTTGGCATTGATATGTGGGAAAAGTGGCGCCATTCATTGTTGTGGAAATGCCCGAGACACGTGCCGCGCGCCACTTCTGGGAAGAACATGGCGTCTGAAATCTAGCTCAATGCTGCGCTGTACCGCCATGCTGTTCCCAAGGGCAGCACATCGCACGTGCCTCGTGCATCGACGCACATTGCGCTACACTCTAAGAAAAGTGAGCACCACCTAGTCATCAGTCATCATGCGTTTTGACGGCTGTAACTAGCCCACAGGCTTACTTATCTGCTCACTGGGCTCGAGCCATCGAGAGTAACTTCCACAATGCTTTCGTTGTAAGGTGAGCTTCTCTTTCTTTCTCACCTCTTCGCTTCTAACTTAAACAACGCGCCAGAAATATTTTTTTTTTTGCATGCGTGCAGAGTTTGTTTTTTTAGCTTTTCTCCCTTTTTGAATCGTTTCTCTTCGTGAACAGCCGCTTTGGGATGAAAAGTTTTTCGTTTCTTTTTTTTTTTTTTGTGCCTGCGTGCACAGTGTATTTTCCAGCTTTCTCCTTTTTATTCACCTCTCTTCGCTTAATTTTGTTCGCAACTTGAGCTTTTGGAATTTTTTTCTTTGCTACTTTTTTTGGAAGGGGAGCGACAGGCTAGAAAACGATTGTTTGCGCGTTTTAGATTAGCCTTCCCGGCGGGAAAAAGTTCAATACAGCCAATAGGTTGTTCGTTATAAAACGTAAATTTTACGTGCATTTTTATCTAAATTTTTTGTGAGTTCGATATCGACAATAATTCGCTGTACATGGGTTCGTTCTAAACGGGTTTCACTGTATGTGCCGTGAGGGTTCAGTTCGCCGTGCTAGTTTCAACCCCAGAGGTAGTAGCTCCAGGGAACCAGTGAGTAGAAATAACCGTCAATACCCAGCAATGGTGACACCTGTAATCTACGTGTATAAGGTATTCGCAATTTTCAGCGATGGTGATACTGCGGGGTGAGAATCGCGCTCCCTAGCTCCTGGATGATAGGCTTCAGAGTAAAGGCCTGTTCACACATACAGCGGAGCGCTAAGTTAGCGCCACGTGAGCGCTCCAAAGAGCGCTCATGTGGCGCTTCTTGGCGCGTGACTTCGTTCTAATATAGGCGCGAGAAGCGCTTTTGTAGCGCTTTGTTAGCGCTCCAGTAGCGCCCTGTTAGCGCTCCAGTAGCGCCTTGCCATGCGCTTCAGTAGCGCCTAGTTAGCGCTCCAGCTAGCGCCTCTGTTAGCGCGTCAGCAGCGCTTCTTGTACCGCGGTGCTGCAGATTGCCGCGTGCACTGCGGTTCCGGTTCCTGTGGTTGGGTGGCCTCCTGCGCTGAAGCTTTGAGCAAACCGTAGCGCCCTCGTTTTGGGTAGTACAAGCTCACCTGATTGAGCCTCGCACTACTTACGGCACGTTGGTCGAGCTTTTATTTCTGCCTGCGCTGAAGAACGAAAAACACCCTTGGACGCCAAAAATCGGCCAGACTCAACGCCGCAAGACAATCAAAAGTGCCAAATTCATGAGACTACCGCTAGGGGTACGCGTCTCTTATCTCTGGGCGGTGACGTCGAAACACCTGTGTCGCGACGCTTTCATTTTTCTTTTTCTTTGTCGTGTCTACTTTGGAACGCGTGAAACGTCATCTCATGGCTCGCGCTCTTAGCGTCTTAGCTTTGACGGCGTTCGGATTTTTGTTGTTTCTTTGTCACTTGATCTCGTGCTCCGCACCAGAGCGAGGCACGCTCCTGCATGCGTGACAGTTTGAGACGCTGAAGTTTGTACTACCCAAAACAAGGCCTAACACGTGCCTTTCGCAGCGTAGCCACCTGGGCAACATGGGAGGCCCGTCATGTGGGATGCTGAAATAGAAACGCGACAAATGCTGTTACGCATACGCGATTAGTGCATATTTGTGTGGACGGCTTAACGCCCACAAGGCCTTCTGGGTGCGTGAAATCTTTCGCCACCGCGATACCGACGGGTATTCGGCGAACCCTGTTCCTAGGCTGAGGGACCGAGACACAGAGCTCTTTCGAAGCCGATTATTTTTAACTGCTTGTCTTTGAAACAAGGGTCACGCATATCGAATAGAAAGCGATGAGGTCGTACCCGATCAATTAGTTGCTCAGAGTCCATGACTCTGGATCAGTCTGCCCAACCCTTGCTTCGAGAGCGGCTCTTTTACTCCCTCTTCTTTCAATTCCAAGGGAAAAACAACTACGAAGAAATCGCCGTGCACGCTGTTCCGCAGCACCAAGCACGGCACAAGAAGCATGAGAGCGCTAACAGCGCTTCTGTAGCACTACTGGAGCGCTAACAAAGCGCTTCTGAAGCGCTAACAGAGCGCTACTGAAGCGCTAACCGAGCGCTACATCACGCGCTGAAGCGCCGCATGAGCGCTCCTTGGAGCGCTCACGTAGCGCTAACTTAGCGCTCCGCTGTATGCGTGAACCGGCCTTTAAGGTGCCGTGCCACACTTTCTGTGAAAAAAAATAAAGTAAGGCTCTAATACTGCTCCGTTTTTAGCAAAACTATAATAACTTATGCGTCGCGGACCCAGCCTCGTACGATCATCCAGATGACAGCCATTTCGATAGGCACCAGTGCGCCTTCTATAGGTCCTGAAAGTTGCGAATTCACTGGGTGCGATATTTCAGTTTGTTATTCACAGCGCACGCGTGGGGAAAGGGGGGGTCGTATAGTTGACCTGGCAGAGGTCCTGCATCCTCAGATCAAGCTACTACATACCGTCTGCTAAGAACGGCGATCTTGATGATGTGGAATGCCTGTTGCGAACGCATTATGGAGTTCTTCGCCAAGCTTCGCGATTCCGTTCAAGCCCGGGTTGTCTATACACATGCTCTGTACTACCGGGAATGGCGCTGGGGCGGGAGGCTTCTCCGCCCTAGCAGGAATGCCTCTGCCCCATCGCCATCAACCATACAACTACCAGGTGCTATTGAGGAATATTTTTAGTCGTTTTAAAATTAGTTTTCGTAAGCTTACGAGCGGAAAATTGGTGATTCTAAGGTGCTGACACGACGTTGTTTATAGCTAAAAAAAAACACAAGGGCTAAGCTTTTGTTTCTGAACCCTTCGAATAAACCCTACAAACAGTCTGCATGAGGCCACGAGCCCCGACAAGAGAAAAACGAAAAAGCTCGCTCTTTTACCGCTGCACGGCCACGTTCACAAGGTCTCGTCGTTCCATTCGCCGGCCACTGGATTTGAGTTCGGTACTCTGGTACGTTCCCCTCAACTTTGAATCTATTTCGCTGAAGTCCAGTTTTTCGTTTGAGTTCACCTTCCACCTGCGGCCATCAGTGTTGGCACAAGTGTATCGTGCTCAGCGTTTTGTGTGCGCGGTCTTTAATTTGATGTTATCTCTCCTCTTTGCAGCTCACCTTGCAGCTTCCCGGTCGGCTCAATTCTCGACGCCTGCCAAGCTAAAAAATGAGTAAGCAGAGGCTGTATTCGAAGCATCGCCTAAGTCGGTTTCATAAATACCACCTGAAATTCATCTCAAATCATCGTTTGAGATTCGACCCAAGCAAGAGTGCAGCCGACGCTAAGAGCTGATGGGGTAAAACAATGGGCGCCAAATTTTCAGCGTCGCGGTATCTGTAATAGTCCCGCGTGTCCGGTACCATCAGCTAAACCAAACGAGCGCAGTGAAGGAATCAAGGAATCTTGGCCAGGTGCTTTTAGCCTCCGTGTCCCTATTTGTATGTCTGTTAGCCTTTGATGGCGTTCTTAATTATTGTGAAGTATTATGGTAAAGGATTAAGTATAAGTTTCATTAGTAATTCAAAATTTAATTAGGACTACGCTTTTAATTTACTAACAGTCAGTGTCGTTTGGCTGTTGTACGCTTCTGCGTATAAAGCAAAACAATTACCATACGTTACAAACCCACAAGGTTACTCTAGCTTGGATAATTAGAGAACTTCTCCTGATGAAAGTGCAGCTAACAAAATAAATAGTCTCTACCTTTTGATTTTACTATTGTTAGTGTTACAGGCTTTAATGACAGACATCATGCTGCTTCATATTTGAAAAATTTGCAACAGCGCAAAGGACGAGGGACCAGAGGAAGAAAGACACAGCCCTCTGGGTATGGTACAAATACGAAGTCATCCAAGCTTCAAATGTAGCTGCTTCATCGTATACGAAAATTGTTGTTATGAAAATTGTAATAGCTCAACATTTCCACAGGCAATCTCCTGCGAGTCTTTGGATGACTATGCTAACTGTGCATGATATGCATACCACACTATGTTTTAATTGAATCTGAGTAGGAATAACGCGGCAAAACCACAATAATAATCCCCGGAGAAGGGAAACATGGGGGTCAAAGGACAAACACAAACCTCCAAACACATCTAGGTGACTGGTGCGCGAGTGAAAAAATCCGTCTGCTCTTGGTATCGAGCGAGGGACCTCTCCATTTTCAGTGGAGCGCTCTACCAACTGAGCTAACTAAGGGTTAGACGTCATTAAAATAGTCAGGTTTTAACTGCTGTCACCAGTTTTTACACCAACAAGTGTGAACGGCTTGTATTTTAAGTTTATGATGATAACTTTAAAATACTTTTAACCTAACAACGAAAATTGTCGTTATAAAAATTATAATAAGAACAAGCACAAACCTCTAAACATAACTAGGTGACTGGTGTACGACTGAAAAACTGCGCCTGGTCTTGGTATCGAGCGAGGTACCTCTCCATTTCCTGTGGAGCGCTCTACCAACTAAGCTAACCAAGGTTTAGACGTCATTAGAATATTCAGGTTTTAACAGCTGCCACCAGTTTTTACACCAACAAGGGTGAACGGCTTGTATTTTAAGTTTATGATGATAACTTTAAAATATTCTTAAGCTTACAACTGAACTAACTTCTGGTTAGCTGAGTTGGAAGGAGAGAGCGCTCCACTGGAGATGGAGAGGTCCCTGGTTCGATATCAGGACCAGGCAGATTTTTTCAGTAGCGCACCAGTCACCTAACCGTGTTTTGAGATTTGTGTTTGTCCTTTGTCACTCTTGTTTTCCTTCTCAAGCGGTTTATTATTGTCGTTATTCTTGTGCAGCTGGCTTGCGCCTTTGTATTAATTTCATTATCAGCAAGACCCCATCGCGCACGCGACGTTGTGCATTAAAGAGACAACGAAGGCTATTTGTAATTTCTATTAAAGCGAACGCCTCATATGTCTCATCGTTCAGTCGACCTTCAAAGTGCTTCAGCGAAAACATGTCGGCGACACGAAAAGTACGAAAACACGTCGGCGACATGAAAGCTTCCAAAGCGAAAGGTACTATTGAAACCGTTCCAAAAGTGCGTCGTCAGAGAGAGCGCTCTCTTTGGAGGTTCGATTTCACGTTTTCATAGGCGCTTGGACTTTCGCCTTCAAGACATCTTAGGGATAACTTAAGAAACCCTGCGAATTTTTCGACGGTCGAAATGTCCGTCAGGTACGTCTCATTCACTGTTGACCAAATTCTAGCTCGAACTTACGTTTGGGTAGTGAACAGGTGTGGTAATCATCGCGCCGGGAACGATGCCCGAGATCCCGCGAGACAGCGGCAGAAACGAGAACTAAAGTGCGCAGCGTGACGTCGAAGCATGGTGACAACGTGCTCCTCGTCTGGCAATTGGTTCAAATAAATGACGCGTTAATGGCGTTACTTCGGCGTCGGCGAGTCGCGCTGAGAGTCGGGAGAGTCACCCGCTCTTCGGCGACGGCGGCGACCGAGGCGCTTTGGGGGCGCCCTCGTACAGCGCCAATCCCGAGTTTCTCGTCTTGAGAAGCATCTCCCGTTTTGTCGGCGTAAGGTCGCTGAACGGGAGCTCAAACTGGGGCCCTAATCTGCACGCTTGGCGAAAAGGTCGGCGAGAAATCCGGCTGCCGTGATTGGCCAACGCCGCACTTGACCTTGGCGCCGGCCAATCATAGCCGCGAGATTTCTCGCCGACTTTTTCGCCAAATGTCCAGATTAGGGCCCCTGGCCCATGAGCGCAGAGTTGTCACTATTTTTTTCTTCGAGTTTACTGACCGCCGTGCACTATTGCCAACCATGGAAACCACGCTGAGCATCCATTAAATCCTACCGAAAACCAAGTGCTCCTCGACGTTACGTTCGAATGTTCGTTTCGGTTTAGGAAATTTATTTGCTGGCAGAAAAATAAGAGGAACAGAGTTCTAAGAAATATATTGAGTGGCATGCTATGACCCCGACGCGTCCGAAAGCACCTTCTTTAAAGAATAAAAAAAGACAAAAAAAAATGACACCTAAGCACTTCTGATGAGTTGTGAATGCGAAAGCATGAATGTCCAATTGAACGCCATGGGGCGTTGAGAGCAGTTTTGCGGCGATGTAGATGCTCGAGGCGGCGCCATGTTCTTCGGCGCCCAGAGGAGCAGAATCGGTCGAGCGCGCGCCACCGCGTTCCTTTACCGACGCGGGCCCAGAGCCGTCTATTAGGAGAGTTTGGACAATAGGCGGAGCAAAGGCCGCCGCCAGCGCCGAATATTCCCCCACGCTTAGAGCGTAAACTAAATTTGTGACACAGCGTCGACCAATCAGGAGACCTCTGCTCCATCTCACAAATGTCTGCAGTGAAGACAAAGGCACAGGCGCGTGAGCCTAGCTCAGCGAAACGCTTTTGTTTGTACGAGACCTCGTGCATAGGAGGCACTTTCCAAAGCCACGCGCTCGTGCCCATGCCTTCGTCTGCACTGCTAGAACAGCGTCCTGAGACTGGCTGAAAGAAAACAGTGCAAAGGTGGGGTGCGCGAGCGTCTTGAGACGCGGAGTTCCGCTCGGCACGGCTCAAATTATACTTCGTTTCACTTTATCTGCGAGCGAAGCCAAAGCTAGAAGCGCGAGACCAGCGCTTTTTGCATTTCTCCCCAGCTCGCGCGCTCGAGCAAAGCCTGAACGCACGGAGCTTCCGTGCTCGCGCTTCCAGTTTTGCCTTCGCTCGCACATAAGGTGAAACGAAGTATAGTCGTGTCACAAAGTTAGAGCACACGACCACCGCTAGGGGCTGTTTCGCGGCCTGTAGTTGGCCCCGAGATGCTCGCCTCTTCAAACCAATGTATGGCCAAACTCTCCAATAAACGGCTCGGCAGCGGCCCGGCCCGCAGCGCCATGGAGTGGCGTTCCTTGAAACCAGGCGCGCGCCAGGCGAGGGCAGTTTATTCTTGGTTTCGCTGCGACAGGCTACAGGCTTCGCTCCATGGGGCAGGGGACTTTATGTGCCGTTTGGCACGGCCTCAAGAGCTGATAACGCCGGTTCACTCCACGCGGACACCTAGTGCTTTCGCATTAAAAATTGCAGCTGCCTTCGTGGTCCCTTCAAAGGGACCACGAAGTTCATTTTAATTATTGGATTAGAAGTACTATACATTCCAAGTATTGCTGGTGAAGTTGTAGCCCGAAGTGGTGCTTGCGCGCCCTGGCAAAATAATTTAGTTGATACATCGAAAATCACACAGTGCGATATGACAGCGACGCCCCAGGCTGCTAAAAGGTCCAGTTTTCGAGTCATGTGGACCGTGGCATCAATGTAGGTTCGTCAGGTCAATGGTCGCAGTGAAAGGAGTCCGCTAGTCTTCGCTTTTGATCGTAACGTAAAATAATTATAAAAAAAATACATTAACAACGAAACCCATGTAGTTTTGTTATCAGATATGATAACTGCGATATAAAAATTATAAACACTTACAGCATCCCTTAAGGTGAAACACAGCAACAGCTGATGTTTAATGTCAGAGCCTCTAAGGTGTCATTTCATAAGCAGATGGACCGAATGAGCACTACAGGTGCGAGTGCCCACAATAGAGTCCGCATAGGCGTTTCGTATTAAAGCGAGTAACACACCGGACGAAATTTTCATAGCGTTTTAGAATAAATGAGGGTGCATTAAGCAGAGAGCATTTTAGCTCTCTCCGAAGAGGGGAGTGTGTTTTCGTACGTCACCTCGGTACAAATAGTCACACCTGCTGAACGAAAAGCGCCGAATAAACAGGGACAATGAGGTAGGCACTGCGGAGTGCGCTCTAAACAAAGGTTTACTAAGAAAACACAGACCTTTTTTTTTACCATCTTTCTGTCTGTTCGTTTAGAAAATGAAACTTCTATCTGTCAGGTGCATTGAAGGGGCAGTAACGGATTTGCTTTCCGCTTCATTTCCGATACATAATGCATCGTAACATTCAAAGACAGGTTTATACGCGTATCTCCCGAGAATTGCTGTTTGTGCTAATCCTGGGTCACATGGGCATCTATCCCAGCGCACTGCCAGATTTTTCCGGCGAAAACTATTTTACCGACCATGCATGTTATCTTGCTGTTATCACGTGACGCAGCAAGTTACCGCGTATAACGCACGGCGAATGGATGCCTGCCTGCAGATATCCGTATATCCATATAAGTCGTGACTTCAATAAAGACATGCTTGTTGTCCGTTGCACTGCTGTCCTGACAAATTACTACATTTGCTACCATGCATGAGCATGCATGTTATCTTGCTTCGCTTGTTATATTGTTATCAGCGGCCGGGGGAATGTTTGGTGGAGTTCCGCGAATGGCCCGCGTCGATATGGAGCACGGTCGACGGTGCCATACCGCGAAGTGTCCCACTAACAGCTATTTCTGTAATATCGCCGTAAAACATACTATTTCGGTTCGTTGACGCGTGTACTAAAATAGCCGGGCGCTTTTCACTCGTGAATATTGTGCGGGGACTGACTTGAAAAGAGTTAAGTGTGGCAAAAAAAGATAACTTTATTTTCTCGTGAGAAAAAAAAAAGTGCATCGTTGTATTTTGTCCGTTTCGTCGTGCGATTCTTGGTTCCACGCGTGAAGGGAGCTGCAGAACCTGTTCCTGGCTGACGCGTTGTATTTCCTGATACTCTTCCGGGTTCATGTCAGAAAGCTTCTGTCAACCTCGTTCGGCACGCCGCGATCTTTCTAGCACATCCATCTAGCCTTTCATTCAATGAAATCTTTCTGTGCCTCTGGTGTACTGAAGTGTTGTGTACGATGTAGGCGGGAACAACGACGTCGGTAAACGGTCCAGCGCAACCCCAAGACTCTGTCGCTTTTACGCCGAGCCTCCTCGAACGGGGCCTAACTTGCGTCATGTCTTGGGATAGTAAAGCTGATGGCGTCCGTGTTAAGCCTGTCACGGTGTTTGTCTCCCTTGGTACGTAACAACGACACGCAAGAATTATTGTTCTTCGTAATACAATAGTGCAGCTCGCAACGCGATTGACGGCAGACGATATCGGCAATAAATAAGGTCTATACATACAGTTGCGTTTGACTGCGTTGCGTCGACAAACGGGCTCGAGTCGCCAGGTCATCCGTGCTTCGTTTGAAGCGTGGTAGCCAATTCAAGGGGTAGCTTGGCAAGCGGCATACGAAGCGGAAATTTATTTGTTACTCGGAGTCACTACGTGGGTGAACCCTCTCAAACCAGCGCTAGAGAATTGTATATATTGAGAGAGTTCAGCAGATTGGTGGCCCACTAAATCTAGATAGAATAAGTCGACCTCACAATAACACACTATGGAGATTCCTTTTCTTTTCGCCACTTCAATCTGAGCGAGCCTTAAATTCGCGGTTACAGGTAGCGTTATGAAAACATTTATGGTTCATAGGTATTCTATTTTTAGTAATTGGTCATTGCATTAAAAAACCACTCAAGTTTTATCAATCTCCAATAACAAAAATTTACAAGTAAAATTTTTTTATGCTTGTTTAAAGAAAAACAACAAGGTTTCTTAATAAGAAATGTCACCATTTCGAGCACGTCTTCGCAGTTTCTGCATAGCAAACGCTTTCCGCGGTGTTGAATTGTGGCGGTGACGGAATCAATGAACCCCACACCTCTACCAGAAATGTCATGAATGACAGACGATGAGGCAAGGGAAGACGAAATGAACTAAACAGTTTTATGGGGCAAACTTGTGTTAAAAACGACAAAAAAATATACGTTTACAAATCTCTGAAACGCCAAATTAGAGCGTAGGTCCTGAAGAGGAGGAGGAGGGTATGCCCGAATACTTTACTAGGGTAATACATTCCACTTCGCTTAATTGTATTAAACCGAACGCCTACAGCGCCGAATCTAGCCCTGACGTAGTGGAGGTCCGCGTCAGTCGACGCGCATGCGCATCAGGATGGTAGCGGAGGCCGCGGCGGTGTCGTCTCCGGATTTCTCCACGCCGCGCCGAGTCGTTTTTTTTTTTTTTGCAAAACAAGTTATTATTATTATGGTGGCAGACATTTCACCGACTACGCGCTACGCTACGCCGGCGGTCGGTGCGCCAGTAAAGTTCCTCTATCCTGGAAAAAGTGGCGCCATTCATTGTTGTGGAAAAGCTCGAGACACGTGCCGCGCGCCACTTCTGGGAAGAATTTGGCGTCTGAAATCTAGCTCAGTGCTGCACCGTGCCGCCATGATCTTCCCAAGCTTTGCGCGTTGAACGTGCCTCGTGCATCGACGCACTTTGCGCTGCTTGTGAAACATGAAAGGGCTTTATGCGCCAGTGCAAGCCAGAGTCTCGAGGTGTCAAACAACATCAAATCTGTTGCGTGGTGTTTTCGTTTCGAAATGATGCACACGATAGACCCCGAGTTTCAGCAAACATTAGTTTAGTTTCGGTCTCTAAATTTGGCTTTTAGAAGAAAAAAAAACTCCTTAATTATGTGTATTTTGCCGTTTTGCGTTCAATAAACAATCTGTTGTTTCCAGTATTGCGTATGTTATTTCAGTGATGTGCACTACTATAATGGTGTAGTTTCGAAATTTGCATCCTATAAACGAGGAAACACCCTTGTTCTTTCTTCTAAGGCGCTACCGACTGTTGGTCAGCAAAGCATTTTGTCTTTAGTCTTTAGTCTTTATTTATTTAGCTTTGCAGAGCCGCGGCACTGCGGAAAGGCAGCAGCCCGTACCATGGAGGCCCGCGGTGCCGCGTCTGGTGAACATGATATTGTGACAAGTATATACATGCATGATGACGACGACATCGATTGTTGGTATTGGGGAGGATGGCAGTTCGATTCGCAGAAGTCAAGATTTCAGGGAGGCTGGTTGGGCGGGTCAGCAGCGAGCCATGGAGATCTGGCACGCAGTTCGATCGGTGCATGAAGGAGCCCCAGGAACATGATGGCGCTGTTGCTCACTGCGATCCACTGGCGTCGAAGCATCAGGCTCCAAGGAGGTAGCCCAGTCAAAGTAGAAGCTGCCGCCTCCGAGGAACCGAGGTCCAGGGCTACAGATTAAGGCATCGCCGTCGCCCGGTGTGTCATCCCCTCAACGTCGTCGTCGTTGTGTTCTTTATTTGTACGCGTCGAACGGCCAGTGGCGCGCCCACCGGGCACTGCCTTTGAAAGAAAAAGCCAGCCTCAAAATCAAGAACCACCATCATCATCATCATCATTTACCACGCTATAGCCGAGACCTCCCCGAGGTTAGATGGCTCTCGCCAAGCCCCCCGAATTCAATACGGGAAACGTCACGGCTGCGGGACGTCCAGCCATGCGACCCCCAAAACTTGTCCGCGCCGAGGCTATTGTATTTTCGAGGAGTGGAATGTATTCCCCCTAGTAAAGTATTTGGTATGCCCCTCCTTCTCCGTACCCTCTCCTCCTCCCGTCCCCCTCCCCTTCTCCTCTGCTCATCCTCCTCCTCTCCTTGCTTTTACTCCTCCCTCCTACTTTCCAGCTCCCCTCCTCTCCCCTCTCCTCCTTCCATCCTTTTCCTCCTACCATCCTACTCCTCGTCTCTTACTCCTCATTTCTTCCTCCTCCCTCCTCCTCTCCCTCCTCTTCCTCTTCCATCCTGCTCCTCTCCCCTCCTCCTTCTCTTACCTCCTCTCCTCTAGTCCTTTATTCCCCTTCCCCTCCTCCTTTCCTCCTCCTCCGTACCTTCGTTTCCTCCTCCTCCGCACGTGACGCAAATTTTCGTCATTTTCCCCGCTAAAATTTGCAGTGAAACTGAATTGCTGTTGACGTCACGTGACGTCAGTTTTCCCGCCAATTGCTAAATCTAGCGGAGAAACTGAATTTGTCCATAGGCGACGGGGCACTAAGTCATGTGACGTCCTTTTTCCTTCCAAATTCAGCGGGGAATTGGATTGGCGTTGAGGTCACGTGACGTCAATTCTCCCGCTAAATTTACCACGGTTACGCCGACGCCAACGGCGACGCCGCTCAACCCGGAAACGGGCGCCTAAGAGCTGCGCTCAAAAAGGAACACACGTCGGTAAAGCTCAAGCGAGCGTCGACGCTCGCTTGAGTAGTCAGGAAAGGAGCATATCACAGGTGACGGAGATGTTTGTCTGCGTTAAGAAAATGAGTATGGTGATTTTTAAAGGTCCCGAAGCGGAACACAGCAATTCCTATTTCACATCACTCGCTTTTTTTGTTAACGCTGCGTGATGAACGAACACGCCTACCAGAACCATGCGGTAGCAGAAACACCACGGCTGATAGTCCCAGCTACCGTCTCCGCTGCAGTCCCCGCTCCTCTAGTGCTTCGTTCGTCCGCGAGAGGACGGGCGGCGGGCTGAAGTTTCGAATACTCTCTTTCATCATTCTTGAGGAGCCCGTACAACGATATTCGTTTGGAATGATTTTTACTTTAGACAAGCCTACTAGCACTAGTAAAACCCAAGTATACACTCACGCAACGCCACTGACCAAAAAAATGCTTTGTTGCGGTGGAATTTCAAGGTCAAATGCGAACGTTTACTTACAACCTCTTTCGTAAAACTTGATGACGTAGCTGGCGGGACGCAGTATCTCCCAGTGATGATATTTTAACGCGGCTCATAGATGGGAACCAAACATTGCGCGAGCACTCCATTCAGGCAGGTCGATAAACAAGCGGGTAATGGCCCGTGTCCAATCGCTGCAATGACGACCATAGCCGAACCATAACAATGTCTGGAACTCAGCGTGTGTCCTGTATTCCGCCAACCACAGCGCGTGGCTATAATCAATGCTGGTAGCATATAATTGGTTCCAGATCACGTGGCCGCTTGTTCTGTCTGCAAGTGGAGAGGGTGCACCCTGCTCGTTTTCCTTTAATTTTTTCTGCGGCTTCTGCTGCGTGTGTTGAAAAACGAACAGGTGTTTCGTGTGTCATTAAAGTCAAGGGTTCGTTCTAAGCGATATTTGCGCAAAGTACAAAAAATTGTTGCCACTTTCCTCTAAGCGTGAAACACATGTGAGCAAAAATCGCTTTGCTGTGCGCCGGTGAGCGGCGTAACCATGACAACCGTTGCTGTCATTGGTGATTCTTAAATAGGGAGTATTCAATGGCGGCCATATCTGTGTGCGCGCCTGCTAAGCGTATGCTGATGGCGAGCTTCCACAGTTCTTATGCAACCTGCATTCCACAAAATCAAGATGTGAGCTCGTTTTGAGCGCCCGTTTTAAACAGCGCCCTCATGTGCAATGAATACCCCCATAATTACGCTGTGCGACTATTGCGATGTTACGCGATGTTTGCTCAGATGTGTTCCACGCTTTGAAGAGATCCTGAACCAAACATTTCAGTGTTCTATAATAAGTGGTACACGATCTTTCTACGAGTCAGCAGCCGCCAGTGTGCGCGAGCACACGCAACGAAATTGACGTCATAGTCCCCCTCTTCACGTGTTTGGGCTCCAGGAAAAGGTAGAAGATTGACAAGCTTATCATCTCCCCAGTGAAGTTTGGTGTAGAAGGTAAGCGATCAATTGGTATTACAATCACGTAGCTTTCACTTGTGGAGATGAAAAGCCTGTCTTTATTCTCCTTTGGCCCGAAGCCCATATATTTCACTGTCATCTTAAGCGCGAATGAGGAACTACGACGTCAATTTTGTTGCTTGTGCTGGCGCAGAACGGCGGCTGCTGGCTCGTAGAAAGAACGTGCTCCACTCATTATGAACACTAAATTGCTTGGTGCAGTAACCTTGAAGGGTGGCTCACGCATTTGCAACGGCTGCGTTAGCATGCAACCGAAACGACCGTAAAGATAAAAACACTGCAACAACCGTGACTCATCGATTGGTTCGTGAAGCTACCCCTTGCATCGCACGCCATGCTATGTACGGCGATTACTTGTCTCGGTGACTTTGCCGTTACGGTCGTTTCAGTTGCATGCGAACGAAACCAGTGCTGACGTGTGAACCAGCCTTTAGTGTACAACGCAGTCAATGCTGCTGGTGCGAGCATGGGGCGCAAATGAAACAATAGATGAAGCCACGCACTCGGGCCAGTAACTTTGAAAGTGTTGCATAAAACGGACGATATTGGCTTAAAAGTTCAAAAGACCGGCTGGTCGTGACAGCATGGCTAGAGCTTATCACATTTACTTTTACGCGCAAGATCAAACGCTGACGGACGCTTGCATTCGAACGTGGCTCGTGCATGGTCGAACGCTAGAACGCCTTCGATGTGGTCGCGTCTGTGAGACGCCGAAGCCAACATTGCATGGTCGCGTCTTGTGGACGCGCTCACGCCCCCTTTTTGAGTGCGACAGGCCTTTGCGGAGCGAAAGTTCGTCTGCTTTTTTGTTTTTCGCAGGGCTTGTGGTAACGTCAGAACGCTGAGATCTGATTGGCTTTGATTGAAAGATACTGGGTAGACCTCAAAACAGCATGATGTGAGGTCTACCCGCTATCCTCCCAGCCAGAGCCAATCAGAGCTCGGCGTTCTGACAGCACCACAACCCCTGCAAGAAAAGCAGACGTACTTGCAGTCCGCATAAGGTCGCAGTGAGTATTTCCGTTATCCTGCCTCCATCGCCATCTTTCTACCTTCAATATTGATTTGGGCTCTCAAGAGCTCGGCGCCTGCTTTCGCAGCCAAAGTACTACATATAGCAACGAACGCGTGACGGAGGCTGGCCATTAAAAAAAGACGCCCTTCTCTTGCGCCTTCTTATGATAAAAACGCGTGACGTCACGAGCACTATTATCATTTACAAACGACGATCTGAATAGTGTGTGTAAGATGCACGGCGGAAGCTGGAATCATCGCGTTCTTAAACTAAGACTGTAACCTTTGACAGTCTGACGCTGCTCTCAGTTTCGTCAATGAAAGCAGAAATCATCCCACAAGAGACGTCACACTGAGCGCTTGGCCAATTATTAAGGTCGATCACAGCGACGTGTTTGGTAGCTGACTTTGCCACTTCGGTGTGCTAAAGAAGCCCGAGTGAGCGTTTTGTAGGTTAAGAATGCCAATAATTGATTCTAAGCAGTACAAGAGAAGCTTGAGTTTGCGATTTGTCTCGAAATCTCAAAATTGCTTCAACGCAAAAATATACACATATAAACTAGCAATCCCAATTGCAAATAAAAAGTTTTGCAAAGTTATTCCACTTTTACAGTTTGTCTTAGAGGCTGGGAAAGCTTTTTGTCAGTACTTAAAACACGGCATCAAATGTAATGGACGAGTGAGGGGGGGGGTGTACAGCTTGTTTTCTAAGGGTCACACGTTTGATGAAATGACATGTATGCTCGAGAAGAGAGCTCCAGCTGAACAAAAACCAGTAAAGAACGCTCTCCAGTGTGACGTCACAAAACTGGACAGCGAGCCAAATTTTATAGCTGTTGGTTTTGTGTCACCTTAATTTGCCGTTTTTAATAAATAATATTATTTCAAGAATAAAAATTTCGAGGACAGTTAAGTGCTTCTTCTGAGTTGTGAATGCGAAAGCATGAATGTCGTACTTCCGCTCCCTTAGTTCGTCTGCGGTGTACAGGCGTAAACAATCACGTTTCGCTACGGCCGAGGACGAGGCCACCGACGATATAGTTTCCTAAGAGGAGCACAGGCTGCCGCAGCGCCCCCCCCCCCCCCCTAATCCCTCCGGCAACGCCTGACACGAGAGCGGCGGCCGAGCGCGCGCTCTCGTGAAGCGGCCGCCAATGGCTATCTAGGGGCCGTTTCGGTCAGCCAATGGGAGAATGGGCATTTCTTTCGCGGTTACAGACGCCGCCGGCGCCGCTCCATGGGATAGCTAATGCTCTCGCATTACGAAATTGAACAGGAAGAGTAGAGCTAAAATATTTCAATTGTTTGTTGCGTTTGAGCAGCTACAAATAGCGTCACAAGTCTCCTTTGACAAAATCGAAGGTGTCCTTGTTCGTTAGGCTCGAGCGTGATTATTTTTTCTAGCAGCAAGTTTGGTTTTCACAGTTCATCCTGAAATTATTTTCAGCCGAAGAAACCCAAATCACGGGTAAGCTGGTTTCTCTCTATATATATTTTGCTTCGTTTTATTCATTTTCAGTCAGTTGACGCTGGTCAGCCCCTCTAAAGGAGGATAGGGCAAGGGTCGATACAAGTCGTTAACGGAAAGAATTTTTCAAATAAATTTCTTGCTTTTTCTTTTTAGTTTCTGAATCCACCTATACGGCGGAAGGTTAAGTAGAGAACGCTCGTAACGTTGGTTAGATATACGGATGATGCCAGTCAAGTGTTCACGATCACAAGCGCGCGAACATACGCATGTTTAAAAAAAAACAACGCAGGTCATTTTCATTTACAAATTCACTGCCAATTATAGAAGCAATCGTCTTCCGTACACTAAAAGTGAAATGTTTTATAATTATACAGGTTTGTTGTATTTAGGCTGGGTTTTGTTCAGTGAAAAACCTGCGTAGTCATTTGGTATTATATCAGGGGGATATGTTTTACAAAGAAGCGTGCATAAAATATCACTGGAATATCAAACATAAGGTATTCACCCGAAAAATCGTAGTAAAACGTTCTACTTCTCGCTGAGCGTTCCAAACTAACTTCTCTAAGCGGTGCAATAAACTATATGTGGGTGAATGTTCGATTAGCTATCAATTATAGCTAATCAAATAATCCGACACATATATTTTAATTGATTGCATATAGCCTATATGCCATTTTATCAAGACGTACATGTTTTGGACGCCAAAAGCATTGTGCTTCCCCCGACTAGGGACTTTGCAAGAAGTACTTCAAGCAGCTGAACAATGCGCAAGACTTTATTTTTTTCCTTTGATGTTACAACGACTAGAGTGAACAAAGATGTATTTAGATAACGTCATTGAAGTAAAAAGATAACATATATCAAACAACTGAAACATATAAACTATCAGAAACAACTGGACTTTAAAGCAGCAATCATAAAACAGAAGCCGAGAATTTAATCTTCAATAGTGTCTCGAAGAAGGCACTTTAAACAAAAATTAGTCCAACTTAAAAGTAACATTGCGTTACGTATTAGCAAGCATAACGTCGCATGTCTGAAATATTACTTCATCCGCTCAAGTATAGTTCAAAGAAACGACTCATTTGCTTTCTTTCCTGTTTTCAAAGACCGCAAAGGATTTTGTAGCAATTTTACTGCAACAAGCTTGGAGCACACTTGACCCGCGCCTGTCGTGGTGTATGCGGTCACGGTGCCCTCTGAGTTACAGTAAAGTAATTAAAAAAAGTATTATGCAGTGGTGGAACTGCTGCGACATTTGTGCCAAACTGCGCCAGAACAAAAACCCTTCTACATGCTGCTAAAGGTTGTATTAGTGCACAATTTGAGCGATGTCTGCGCCAAAAGGGAGCTGTTCTCAAAAAGGAAACTGAAAGTGTCTGGCACGTGGCATTCTTTGCCATGCCAATGAAAATTAGGACAGTACATTTGTTTTTTCAGGTGCCTAAGTATTATGTGCGAAGAGTAGGGCTTCCCCGAAATTCCAATTATGAAATGCTTTTCTTAAATACGCTATTTGATATTCGCTTCAAAATTAACTGCAACATTCATACTTTTCAAAGTGTCGATCGCGGCGGGTACGCCACCTTGAGTTCACCTCTCCTCAAGCTCCGATGCACTGCGAAGAAGTAATCCCCGCGGAGCTGACACGGCAATCTTGCCACTCGTTTCGCCGCAGCGCAGCCGCGCACTTAGAAAGAAAAACGCACCTACAAAGTGGTATAACGCACGCGCGCGCCTGGTGCATTCAGAAGAAAGAAAAAAGTGTGATTGAGATGTGATTGCGGAGTGCAAGTATCGTCTGCTGCTTGCGGGTAGACGTCAGAACGACGCCGAGCCCTGATTGGCTGATCGCGACCCCTATCTGAGCGTCGTCTGCTCCTTTGCAACGTCGTCTGCCTCTCTCTTACCTTTCCTACGACTTTCGAAAGTGCAGACGAGCGAGCTCGACTTCGCCTTTCAGAGAGGGCAGACGAAATGACTCGAGCGGTTCATTGTTTTTGTCGAACAACTAGCAGACGCGCATCAAGGAGGGAAGTCAAAGTACTCACTGGCGAGGTGTCCTGAGGCGCCGAGGTTTGTTTGCTAAGAACCGAGAGTGAGGGTGGCTAGTGTCCGCGACTTTCCTCCCAAATACTTTACGCCTTCTTTCGTGTGCGGCGAGACTTCTCACTCTTTAACGGCCTCGGCGGGTTGGCGCAGTTAACGTCGTCGTCTTTACGTCTGCTAGCCAAAGCGATGGCTGCTTTACCTTTCCTGCGTCTGTCGGAGATTCACCGCTTTTCACCGGCGAGAACGCGACTTTCGAAAAATATACGAGTATGTGTTTGTCCTTTGTCCCTCTTGTTCCCCTTCTCCAGGGATTATTTTCGTCATTCTTGTCAAGGTCGCTTGCACCTTTGCATTTAAGTGCATGATAACAATAATTACTTCTTGTTATCGACGAGTCTACGACATGACTTCTGCGATACGTTAAACGCCGCTCGGGTAGCTCGATCGATCTTGCTCGGATTCTCTTCCAAAGATTAGCACAGGTTTTCAAACTTTTGCTACTTGGGTTTACGCCACACATACACACCCCAATACGCTAACTGAAGACAAAAAAACCTTTAGTCGAGCGAGAAATTTGTGACAACAAGCAGCGATCAAGCACTTTTGGGCTATGATGTGCTCACAGTACCGATCCCAGAGCCGCATTTGTTTACTTACAGTCACTACATCGGCTGTCATTTGTCTTTAGCTGATTATCTTTGAACAACGAGCTCATTAAACGCGAGGTACCATTCACGAAACTACTGCAACTAAACGTTCTAACATAGCGATGAACATGTTGTTTCCTTCTTACCTGAGCGAGCGACCTGCCGCGGCATGCTGCTCTTGGGGCGTTGCAGCCACTGCTGTGGAAGGTCCGTCTTGGACAGTCCATTTAGAGCCGCGTAAAGTGCGGTAGCCATCATGTGGCTGCACTTTGCGGACCCGCAAGAGCACTCACAGTGACTCTCTAAAATGTCTGCTTTATCGGAGAGCGTTATCTTTACCGCCTAGCTACAATTGTTAAACGACGCTTGGACATTCGCAACTAGAGTGAAATCCTTCACCTCAAAAGAAAGGACGTATCCTTCAAGATATTTCCTTTCGCCTTTTTCAAAGAACGCGTTCTCGCCGGTGAAAAAGCGGTGAATCTCCGACAGACGCAGGAAAGGTAAAGCAGCCATCGCTTTGACTAGCAGACGTAAAGCAGACGACGTTAACTGCGCCAGACCCGCCGACGCCGTTAAAGAACGAGGAGTCTTGCCGCACACGAAAGGAGGAAAAAAGTATTTGGGAGGAAACTTGGGGACACTAACCACCCTCACTCTCGGTTCTTAGCAAACAAACCTCGGCGCCTCAGGACACCTTGCCAGTGAGTCCTTTCACTTCTCTCCTTGATGCGCGTCTGCTAGTTGTTAGACAAAAACAACGTACCGCTCGAGTTATTTCGTCTGCCCTCTCTGAAAGGCGAAGTCGAGCTCGCTCGTAAAGACCTGCACTTCCGAAAGTCGCAGGAAAGGTAAGACAGACGCAGACGACGTTGCGAGCAGACGACGCTCAGATAGGGGGTCGCGATCAGCCAATCAGGGCTCGGCGTCGTTCTGACGTCATTGCTATTCCTCCGCAAGAAGCAGACGACTTGCCCTCCGCATTGCAGTAAAATCTTCAATATTTAACTGTAGCTTTTATGCAAGGGGTGCATGCTAGGCAGCGATGTTTAACAGCCTGTGTTCATTCATTGTGCTTGTTTTATTTAAATTCAGACTTCAATTAAATATTTTCCCATATCAAAATGATTTATAAATCCCCTCAATTAGGTAATGCGGGGCTCCCTTTTAGGTTTATTTTTATGTCAAATCTGTCATTTACTTGACATCCTAATGTAGGCATTGGACTGTATAAGGCCACAGTCTATTAATATAGCTAGATTAAATTTAACAGAGCTTATAAGTGGGCAATTAGAAGCTTGGGAACAACATTTACGAGCTCAGCTGAATTTTTGTTTATTAAGCATGGTGTAACAGTAGTGAAAGGCAAGGAGAGAAAGACGGAGCAACTAATTAGTATTCGATTAAAAAGTATTTGGCACAAAACACTGCAGTAAAATCCCGAGAGATGCCCCGCCTCCGAAAGATAACCGCCCTCTATTTTTGGCTTAATTTGCTATATTCTTTTAAACACCGAAATATAGCCCACTTTTAGTAATCGGAGTGTTCGGATCAGTGATGACCTTGGCGTAGATCCGTCTAGTTAGCTATGGCGTGATATGAGCGAACATTGCGGATTGGGAAGTAAAGTCATCTTTGCTTCGTTGCCCCTCGCCGCGATAACAAGTTTGACGGAGACTCATGAACTAAAAGTGACATTTTTTAAACTTTTACTGATTTCACACCGAAAGTTAGGCTATTTTTTATTTTTGCTGAATTTTCTTTCCATTTTAGTGGGCTATTACTCAGGATTTTGCGGTATTCACTTTGAATTTGCTTCGAACTTAAAATCTATTATTTTCACATGCCTAACCAAGAGTTTTCTGTTAGTGTGCGAACGGTGCTCACATCCATCGCATGAATAGGCAGCGCTTCTCAATGTGATCGGTTAGAGTAGCTACGTGCTCCGCTTAGCTGCTTTAAAAACAGTAGCAGGTGGAATAAGAGCGAGGGCAGCGCGAGGCACATTCAACACAAAAGTATCCGTTTGATGTCGAACTCGCGACAATTACCTCACCATGACACAAACCGTGCAAAATAGCCAAAACATCGTTTTACGTCAAGCAGAAACCGAAGACGCCATTGCCAGCCTCGACTGTTCAATTGAGACATCTGGAAAATTACCGCCATATGGCTGTCCGATAAATAAATAAATATATGTAGTGGCCAGGTCCCCTGTAGGTATGATACCTTAAATAGTTTCCCAGCACTCCAGCAAGTGAAGATTTTCCCCAGGCTGACTTTCAAAGACATTGCATAAAATTTTTTTAGATAAAACCTCAAGATTGTCTTCTGCAAAAGTGGTAATTTCTGCTCCAAAACTCGATGTTTCGTGCTAGAAAAGCTGCTCGAAACCATTTGTCAGTTCTACCACTGATTACGTCATCCTAGATATTTCTCGCCTTTAGTTTGGGCCCTGTTTAAATGGCTGAAAAATAAAAGCTTTCTTTGGTACGTGTGAGCCTGTTAGCCATTCAATCACATATGTAAAATTGAATAAAAGCGGGTTTTAAAAAAAATTGTTAGGTGGAAGTAAACTTTTTTGCACGGTGGAAAGTGTACTCACTCGTTCCATTTGTATCATTAGCCTTCGACGTTGTACCTCTTTATTGTTGTCATGGTTAAAAGAAAACTCGCTGTGATTGTTAAACCATCGTTAGACTCTCAACAGCTTAAGGACGCTCATGTCACCACGAAAAATGTATCCCCAAGGGTAAAAGTTTAAAGTATATGCCCCAACATACTAAAGAGCTTGTCATCATACGAAGATATTTAAGGCTTGCATTTCACGCCAGTAAATGGGCTGATGTATGTTTACGATGCGTCAGTGACACTGTGAAGAGATTGTTTTTGAATGATCTTTTTGTCATTCACAGCCTCTGAGTACACAGATGTTTCAAGTACGATCACAGAAACTGCGGCACCGAAAAACAGTATGGGCAACTTTATTTTTTTTTTTTAGTAAGCATTTCAATATAAAGTTATACAAGCCCTGGATATAGACTAAAAAAATGTTTGTTCCTTTCTAGACAAAAGGTAAGTTCAAAATGCCCACACTCAAGCCTCGGCTAGCCGTGCCAATAGACGACGTGCAAAGGCCAATAACTCTTAAGGAACCCCGTCTCTATTGTGTCTCTAAGCATGTCCATAGTGCATTGATCTTTTTGGCGGATTTCCTGCAAACTCAGTTGCCATTCTGCCAAATTTAACCAGATAGAGAATCCGGTTATTACGACTCCCTTTAAAGCAACGTGCAAGATATATAATTATTTATTTGTTTTCATTTTGCCTAAATGAGACGACATCTGCAAGCCTGGAATCTCTGGAAGATTCTAGAATAGTGGCTTTCTTTCGATCGAGGCTTGCGATGGTACCAAACAATTCTTTCAACCCACTTCTCACCAACTAGAAAACGGCATGTTGTGCAGGAATTCGAATTTTTCGTTGGATTCTACTTTCCGGCGTCCGTTGGTCTGACCGAATAGATCTCGTTAGATGGCCTCGTCCCACTGTTGATGTTTAATTGAAACTTTAATTCCTCTAGGCCGACCTCATACGGTTCATTTAATGGGATAGGTTGGGAAAGCTGTACCTTAACCTCACTTAAAGTAATATCTGAAATATTTCACTGGAGGCATTCGAGAAAAGGTTCAGATAAACTTGATCGCTCATTCCAAAGACCGATCGGGATATCGGCCAACACGAGACTGAACGGACCGATGGCGAGGTCCAAACTTTCCTCTCGGGTCGGACAAAAAGAAAGACATTTTAGTAGATTTGCTAATTTATTTCCACGAGTCCACGCTATCCGCAGTGACCAGCGGATGCACGTAGGTTACTTCTATGTGATACTTGCACTGCATTGACCGCTTGATGCTTTGCATTGTGTCCGAGAAGAACTAGACCACGTCCAAATTTTCCGCTTCGTCCACTCTGGACAATACCTTGCTACCCATCCCAGCAAGAATGTTAAAGGACCCTCGTGCGTTGGCCATTCCTTGTCCTTACCCTCGTAGTGCTTGTACGCGCAGGACACTACCCGAAACACAACTGGGTCCACTTCGTAGGGAGGGAAATTGCCGAACACAATCACGTCGGTGAGCAGTTCCAGTGCATTTACAAAGAAGTCGTTCCTTGTGTTGCGTTCTCCAGCGTAGACGTCTTTGTCGTTTCAACGAGAGTTCTCACGTGAACCTAGTCAGACATCCGCTCGCAAACATCTCGACAGCCCGATCTTCACCACACGGGTGACGGAGGGCGTTCGTTGCCAGGGCTTACGACACTTTGTGAACATGTGTCAGGACATTGAAGGTCGCCGATGAGATAAGGCACGCCACTCGCGACATTTTGTAGGAATATCACTAACTGTTCCAAGCTGGACATGGCAACATCCAGCGGCGCGTCCCAACACTTTTCCACGAGTACATTTCAAGCCCCACCTTGTCGAAGTATCACCAACTATAATCACAACTTGACATAGCGTAATAGAGTGTCGTGTCCACGCACTTCCCACGATTGCACACGACGTCTAAGCATGGCAGAGACAGTTCCATCCGCGGTGGTGAGGTACCGCGTCGGACTACTGAACGAAAGGTGGCTGTTTCGACGCCAGCCGAAGGACAAGAGGGAGAAGTATTTTCGGAGGATCAACTATCGACCGATGATGGACTATCGCCCGAGGATCGATCATCGGTCAGTGAACAGTTTATTGATCAATAATCGGTTATCGAAAATCAAAAACTGTTTCAGATATCAAAAACACAGGTTTCTGATATCTGAATTGGTTAGGATAGGATGGGCTGGCGAGGTCGCTCCTACGTCCCACCTAGCAGCTCGCGACCAGTTAGCCAGTTAGATATCAGAATAGATAGGATCAATATCGGAAAAAGTATTGATATCAGAAACTAGATACCCAAATGTTGGGTATCGGAAACATATCGATATGAAAAACATATGTTCTCATCGAAAACACATGTTCTAATATTGATTGGTTATTGGGATGATTGTGTACACTTTTATTACTACTATGAAAATTGAATCATCAACTAAATGTTTTAACCGCTTTAACTCTTTTTAGTTTTAGGCTATTTTTGACCCTGATATGCGTAATTATTTTCTAGATTATATTTGCTGCCGTCATATGCAAATATATAATCCCCCTCCCCTAAAAAAAAAAGAAAACGAGAAAATTTAGTGTTGCCATTTTTCGGCAGTGCCGCAAACTAAGCCATGAGCGAGCCTGGTTCGTCGAAAACGGTTGAGTGTGCGGACCGGGGAAAACAGACGAGCCATACTCGTCCTGAAAGGTTTCGCGACGGCTCCACGTTGACGAGATAGGCTTGTCCGAAACTGTTAAGGAAGGGGTTATTAAACTTCTAAATTATTGGCTTTAGGATCATGTTGAACTTGCAATATTGCCACGCGCGTCAGCGAGCAAGCGCACCAGTGGCGGGATTCTGTTTCCGGCTTTAAAGCAGAACGGTCGCCTGAATCATGAACTCCCAAGGATCAGCGTCATCGGCCGTAACTGGACGTGGTTTTCAGATTACGTCGACGGAGGGTGATTGTAACGCCTTCGCGGCGAAATGGCAACGCCTCCCAGAATTTTGTGTTTCTGTATTGTGACCTAAAGGGCCGGCCGTACCGCGTCCAGGATTAATACACGACCTGGAACTGTGTCGGATCCTCAAGAAAGTAGCGGCCATTGGGACGGTACAGATGATCCATATCTGGATGCTAACGTTTCATTCGGCGGAAGTGAAAAATAGCTGATGAATAACAGCGAGCTGCAGATAAAAGGACAGCCCTGCCTCGTCATCGACCGCAGCCACACCGAGGTGCGACTGCGGTTGCATTGGATTCCATACCACATTCCAGACGAAATCGTGCTCAAGTCACTGGAGCCCTTCGGTAAGGTGACAGAAATCACGCGTCGAACCTGGCGTGCTGAAGGGGTCCAGGGCATCCAGTCGACGACAAGACTGGCACGCATGACGCTTAAGGAAGATGTGGCCGTCAACGCCATGCCGCATCAGCTCCGGTTCGGAGGGGGCAACGTCCTCGTAGTCGTTCTTGGAAGAGCGCCGCTGTGTCTTCGATCCAAGCGAACCGGCCACATCAGGAGGGAATGCAGGGTTCCTCGCTGTACGGAATGGCACCGCTTCGGCCACGAGAGGAACGCCTGTGTGAAGACATATGCGAAAGTGGCGGGGGACAGAGGGACAAAGGAACCTCCGAATTTTTAGTGGAAGCGGACGAGGCGGAGAATACTGCAATGGTGTTGATGGTGTAACCAGCAGGTCCGAGAGTGAAGACCCCGAGGAAGACCGAACGCCGAAAAGGAAGGAAGCTCCCACGGACGCCGTTCTGGGCGAGGGCACGCTCGTCTCACGACCACGAAGAGGCAGACACCACCGAAACAGGGGCAACGACGGCTCCAAGTGCGGCGGTCCATGAAGGGCAAGGAGAAACGCTGGTATGTCTGTCTGTCTGAATAACTTTATGACAGGTATATTACAGGAGGAAGCTTGAGATGGCCCGGAAAGACCCACCGCTCACAAGTACTAGCTGGGCTCCTCAGTACAGTAGCCCATTGGTGACCGCCGCGGCACGGGCTCGGTCGACCAGGGCCTTCTGGCTCGCCAGGTCGGAGCAGCCGAGCAGGGCTGCCTCCCAGATTTCCCAAGTGGGGTTGGGGTTTGGGACCAGGTTCGGGGTTCGATTGGTGTGCCCACACCATGTTGAAGATGTCCGAAAACTTCTCTGCACTGTGCGAGCATTTTCCTTTACATCTTTGTGCCGTAGTCGGTGGATTGTCTCCTCTACAAGCATCCAGAAACAATCGACCTTGTTTTCATTCTTCCTTGGGATGCCCACTTCTCTTAAGGCATATTTTCAACTCACCTTAAAGAAGGACTTCTATGTAAGCCCCATACAATACGCTGGCTTGTTGATGGGAGTGAAAACTGTGTGGCTCACGATATGTCTATGCTCCTGGAACTGTACAGCAGATGGAAATGAGGCATGCAAAACCTGACGCCAAAGAGGTTAGGCTCGTGCAGCTTATCGGACTTCGTGCAGCGTATCGGGCAAGTCGAGAGTGTTTACATAGCTTGAGACTTGGTAACCGAGTGGGCCGAATTGTTCAGAGCAATAGAAAACGTGCGGCCATTTTAAACTTATGTCTCCGAAAAACGTTCGAGAGACACATGTAAGCCTCACAGTTCATGTGACGTAAGTGTTGTTTTTCTCTTATGAAATAAAAAAAAAAAGAAAGCGCCAGTGGCCGAATGGTTATCGCGCCTCGCTCCCTCGAAAAAGGACGAGGTTTGATGCCTGGGAGTGTACGCACCATTTTGTTATTTCTGTAAATGACGCGTTCTGGTGAATTCGAGAACCCTGTTGTTTATTCAAGGTCCAAGTGTTCTACACGCCGCACCCTCTACGCCGATTCTTCCAGAAGCCCACGCGTGTACATAAGGGGCTCCGTGTGAGGAGCCGGAGTCGAACTCGCCCCAGCGCTCGAACCTTCTGTTGCGCCGCCATCGACGCCTGCGACGCTGGTCTTCTCCTATGTGGTTTTGGGCACAAGTTCGCCCCCTTAAAAGTTTAGTTTCTTTAGTAATTCTTCGGCTCATCAAGTGTCATTCGTGACAACATTGACGGTAATTACTATTGGAGGCCACAACAATTAAAAGAATTCACGAAATTGTATTAGTAATTTTTAGATATTATTTGATAAATTTTTAACCCTATTTTAAAATTGCGCGCAAAAGGCTCCCCCTTGGCACTTGGAAGAGTGGCGTAGATGTTTTCATGATGTCGTCACTACCTCGATGGCTTGTCATTCGTGGATGCGCCGACTACACGACTGTGGAGGTGACTGACGCGGCGGCGACACTCTTAGCTTCATTGTAAGCAAAGCTTGCAACGATCTTTTTTCGCTCGCAATTTTTAAGTTGGGCAAAAAAAACGCGAAAATTTGTCGATATCTAATAAACCATTATGTTTTCGGAAAATGCTTTAATTGGTCTAGACGCTAATAAGTTTTGCAAATACTGCTACTGCAACATCACCCCGAAACCAGTAATTAAGAAGTTAATTAACACATTTTACTTAATTCTCCAACATTTCATGATGACTCTACTCTCATCTAATGCCCCCCCCACCTAATCCTGATAAGCACAAGATAAAGACAACTCTAATTTAGCCTTCATTTTTTTTGTAGACAAATCTGTTCAAATTAAAAGCAAACGCATTGCATGTGGAATGTTAAGAACTCATCAACTATTGCAAAGTACTTCTAGTTCTTTTTTGGGAAATATTGTCCTCCAGTATTTGATTCCAGCGCTAATGGTGTATCAAAAACACGAGTTATTGATGCAGTAGGTTTTATATGTGAAAAACCTAGTTTATTTAGCGATCCCGTCTCCGACAAATAAAGTAGGGTAAAAGGGCACATCTTGTGTCATTAATCCTGCATTGTTCATAAGAAAATATATGTAGAAGTGTTTATTAAAAGCTAACTTATAAAAAACGTTATGCCAGCCCATAACTTTCATGTTGTCACGTTAATAGAAGTTCTTATACTTCGTATTAAGTTCCAACACTTGGAAGTAGAGTGACGACGATTCTTTATATAACTACCTGCCAAAATCGAAATTAATTGAGTGTAAGAGGAGCGATAGTCTAAACATGTTTAGCCGACATTCCACAGTCGCTTCGGCGAGTGGAGATAAACCAGCCTGTCTTATCAATTTCCCCGACAGATTTAGCAGGGAAATTTGAATAGGCAAGTTGGTCACGTAATATCAATTTCCCAGCCAAATATAGCGAGGAAACAAACTTGGTGCTTAGGGCACGTAATGTTCAATTCTCCGCTAAGTTTAACTCAGAAACTGAATTGTATAAAAGACGTGACAGCAAATCACGTGACGTTAAGCTACCCCTAAATTGATCGGGGAAACGGAAGAGTAGGGAACGTGATGGCAAATTACCGCCTTAATTTAGGGGGAAAGTGAATACCTGCGTAGATCACACGACGCGAATTTTCAGGCAAAACGAAACGGTGGAACTACATTGGTGTAGGCAACATGAAGTCAGTTTCTTCATTAAATTTAGCTGGGAAACTGAACTAGTGTACGGGTAGCGTGGCGTCAATTTCCCTGGCTGACCCGGCCTAAGAGCCGCAAACAAAACTACGAAACTTTGAAGAGCCGCGGGGGAGGGGGGAGGGGGGGGGGGGCAAACTTTTGTTTTGAGCCACAAACGAACCTCGAACTACTTTCAAAAAATCCGAGTCGAAAGCAGTCCAACTGTACTGTACGTAAGGTAGCAGTAGCACAAGACTACCAAACCGCCACCTATCTCAATTTAAAACGCGTTTCATTTATCTTTTTTGGGGAAATGCTCGTGTGACCTCCAGGAAGCGGAGGAGTGTGTG
>JAZHYW010023916.1:0-31000 GCA_037355805.1 Ixodes ricinus
CGTGATATGAGCGAACATTGCGGATTGGGAAGTAAAGTCATCTTTGCTTCGTTGCCCCTCGCCGCGATAACAAGTTTGACGGAGACTCATGAACTAAAAGTGACATTTTTTAAACTTTACTGATTTCACACCGAAAGTTAGGCTATTTTTTATTTTTGCTGAATTTTCTTTCCATTTTAGTGGGCTATTACTCAGGATTTTGCGGTATTCACTTTGAATTTGCTTCGAACTTAAAATCTATTATTTTCACATGCCTAACCAAGAGTTTTCTGTTAGTGTGCGAACGGTGCTCACATCCATCGCATGAATAGGCAGCGCTTCTCAATGTGATCGGTTAGAGTAGCTACGTGCTCCGCTTAGCTGCTTTAAAAACAGTAGCAGGTGGAATAAGAGCGAGGGCAGCGCGAGGCACATTCAACACAAAAGTATCCGTTTGATGTCGAACTCGCGACAATTACCTCACCATGACACAAACCGTGCAAAATAGCCAAAACATCGTTTTACGTCAAGCAGAAACCGAAGACGCCATTGCCAGCCTCGACTGTTCAATTGAGACATCTGGAAAATTACCGCCATATGGCTGTCCGATAAATAAATAAATATATGTAGTGGCCAGGTCCCCTGTAGGTATGATACCTTAAATAGTTTCCCAGCACTCCAGCAAGTGAAGATTTTCCCAGGCTGACTTTCAAAGACATTGCATAAAATTTTTTTAGATAAAACCTCTAAGATTGTCTTCTGCAAAAGTGGTAATTTCTGCTCCAAAACTCGATGTTTCGTGCTAGAAAAGCTGCTCGAAACCATTTGTCAGTTCTACCACTGATTACGTCATCCTAGATATTTCTCGCCTTTAGTTTGGGCCCTGTTTAAATGGCTGAAAAATAAAAGCTTTCTTTGGTACGTGTGAGCCTGTTAGCCATTCAATCACATATGTAAAATTGAATAAAAGCGGGTTTTAAAAAAAATTGTTAGGTGGAAGTAAACTTTTTTGCACGGTGGAAAGTGTACTCACTCGTTCCATTTGTATCATTAGCCTTCGACGTTGTACCTCTTTATTGTTGTCATGGTTAAAAGAAAACTCGCTGTGATTGTTAAACCATCGTTAGACTCTCAACAGCTAAGGACGCTCATGTCACCACGAAAAATGTATCCCCAAGGGTAAAAGTTTAAAGTATATGCCCCAACATACTAAAGAGCTTGTCATCATACGAAGATATTTAAGGCTTGCATTTCACGCCAGTAAATGGGCTGATGTATGTTTACGATGCGTCAGTGACACTGTGAAGAGATTGTTTTTGAATGATCTTTTGTCATTCACAGCCTCTGAGTACACAGATGTTTCAAGTACGATCACAGAAACTGCGGCACCGAAAAACAGTATGGGCAACTTTATTTTTTTTTTTTAGTAAGCATTTCAATATAAAGTTATACAAGCCCTGGATATAGACTAAAAAAAAATGTTTGTTCCTTTCTAGACAAAAGGTAAGTTCAAAATGCCCACACTCAAGCCTCGGCTAGCCGTGCCAATAGACGACGTGCAAAGGCCAATAACTCTTAAGGAACCCCGTCTCTATTGTGTCTCTAAGCATGTCCATAGTGCATTGATCTTTTTGGCGGATTTCCTGCAAACTCAGTTGCCATTCTGCCAAATTTAACCAGATAGAGAATCCGGTTATTACGACTCCCTTTAAAGCAACGTGCAAGATATATAATTATTTATTTGTTTTCATTTTGCCTAAATGAGACGACATCTGCAAGCCTGGAATCTCTGGAAGATTCTAGAATAGTGGCTTTCTTTTCGATCGAGGCTTGCGTTGGTACCAAACAATTCTCTCAACCCACTTCTCACCAACTAGAAACGGCATGTTGTGCAGGAATTCGAATTTTTTCGTTGGATTCTACTTTCCCGGCGTCCGTTGGTCTGACCGAATAGATCTCGTTAGATGGCCTCGTCCCACTGTTGATGTTTAATTGAAACTTTAATTCCTCTAGGCCGACCTCATACGGTTCATTTAATGGGATAGGTTGGGAAAGCTGTACCTTAACCTCACTTAAAGTAATATCTGAAATATTTCACTGGAGGCATTCGAGAAAAGGTTCAGATAAACTTGATCGCTCATTCCAAAGACCGATCGGGATATCGGCCAACACGAGACTGAACGGACCGATGGCGAGGTCCAATCTTTCCTCTCGGGTCGGACAAAAAGAAAGACATTTTAGTAGATTTGCTAATTTATTTCCACGAGTCCACGCTATCCGCAGTGACCAGCGGATGCACGTAGGTTACTTCTATGTGATACTTGCACTGCATTGACCGCTTGATGCTTTGCATTGTGTCCGAGAAGAACTAGACCACGTCCAAATTTTCCGCTTCGTCCACTCTGGACAATACCTTGCTACCCATCCCGGCAAGAATGTTAAAGGACCCTCGTGCGTTGGCCATTCCTTGTCCTTACCCTCGTAGTGCTTGTACACGCAGGACACTACCCGAAACACAACTGGGTCCACTTCGTAGGGAGGGGAAATTGCCGAACACAATCACGTCGGTGAGCAGTTCCAGTGCATTTACAAAGAAGTCGTTCCTTGTGTTGCGTTCTCCAGCGTAGACGTCTTTGCTCGTTTCAACGAGAGTTCTCACGTGAACCTAGTCAGACATCCGCTCGCAAACATCTCGACAGCCCGATCTTCACCACACGGGTGACGGAGGGCGTTCGTTGCCAGGGGCTTACGACACTTTGTGAACATGTGTCAGGACATTGAAGGTCGCCGATGAGATAAGGCACGCCACTCGCGACATTTTGTAGGAATATCACTAACTGTTCCAAGCTGGACATGGCAACATCCAGCGGCGCGTCCCAACACTTTTCCACGAGTACATTTCAAGCCCCACCTTGTCGAAGTATCACCAACTATAATCACAACTTGACATAGCGTAATAGAGTGTCGTGTCCACGCACTTCCCACGATTGCACACGACGTCTAAGCATGGCAGAGACAGTTCCATCCGCGGTGGTGAGGTACCGCGTCGGACTACTGAACGAAAGGTGGCTGTTTCGACGCCAGCCGAAGGACAAGAGGGAGAAGTATTTTCGGAGGATCAACTATCGACCGATGATGGACTATCGCCCGAGGATCGATCATCGGTCAGTGAACAGTTTATTGATCAATAATCGGTTATCGAAAATCAAAAACTGTTTCAGATATCAAAAACACAGGTTTCTGATATCTGAATTGGTTAGGATAGGATGGGCTGGCGAGGTCGCTCCTACGTCCCACCTAGCAGCTCGCGACCAGTTAGCCAGTTAGATATCAGAATAGATAGGATCAATATCGGAAAAAGTATTGATATCAGAAACTAGATACCCAAATGTTGGGTATCGGAAACATATCGATATGAAAAACATATGTTCTCATCGAAAACACATGTTCTAATATTGATTGGTTATTGGGATGATTGTGTACACTTTTATTACTACTATGAAAATTGAATCATCAACTAAATGTTTTAACCGCTTTAACTCTTTTTAGTTTTGGGCTATTTTTGACCCTGATATGCGTAATTATTTTCTAGATTATATTTGCTGCCGTCATATGCAAATATTAATCCCCCTCCCCTAAAAAAAAAGAAAACGAGAAAATTTAGTGTTGCCATTTTTCGGCAGTGCCGCAAACTAAGCCATGAGCGAGCCTGGTTCGTCGAAAACGGTTGAGTGTGCGGACCGGGGAAAACAGACGAGCCATACTCGTCCTGAAAGGTTTCGCGACGGCTCCACGTTGACGAGATAGGCTTGTCCGAAACTGTTAAGGAAGGGGTTATTAAACTTCTAAATTATTGGCTTTAGGATCATGTTGAACTTGCAATATTGCCACGCGCGTCAGCGAGCAAGCGCACCAGTGGCGGGATTCTGTTTCCGGCTTTAAAGCAGAACGGTCGCCTGAATCATGAACTCCCAAGGATCAGCGTCATCGGCCGTAACTGGACGTGGTTTTCAGATTACGTCGACGGAGGGTGATTGTAACGCCTTCGCGGCGAAATGGCAACGCCTCCCAGAATTTTGTGTTTCTGTATTGTGACCTAAAGGGCCGGCCGTACCGCGTCCAGGATTAATGCACGACCTGGAACTGTGTCGGATCCTCAAGAAAGTAGCGGCCATTGGGACGGTACAGATGATCCATATCTGGATGCTAACGTTTCATTCGGCGGAAGTGAAAAATAAGCTGATGAATAACAGCGAGCTGCAGATAAAAGGACAGCCCTGCCTCGTCATCGACCGCAGCCACACCGAGGTGCGACTGCGGTTGCATTGGATTCCATACCACATTCCAGACGAAATCGTGCTCAAGTCACTGGAGCCCTTCGGTAAGGTGACAGAAATCACGCGTCGAACCTGGCGTGCTGAAGGGGTCCAGGGCATCCAGTCGACGACAAGACTGGCACGCATGACGCTTAAGGAAGATGTGGCCGTCAACGCCATGCCGCATCAGCTCCGGTTCGGAGGGGGCAACGTCCTCGTAGTCGTTCTTGGAAGAGCGCCGCTGTGTCTTCGATCCAAGCGAACCGGCCACATCAGGAGGGAATGCAGGGTTCCTCGCTGTACGGAATGGCACCGCTTCGGCCACGAGAGGAACGCCTGTGTGAAGACATATGCGAAAGTGGCGGGGGACAGAGGGACAAAGGAACCTCCGAATTTTTAGTGGAAGCGGACGAGGCGGAGAATACTGCAATGGTGTTGATGGTGCAACCAGCAGGTCCGAGAGTGAAGACCCCGAGGAAGACCGAACGCCGAAAAGGAAGGAAGCTCCCACGGACGCCGTTCTGGGCGAGGCACGCTCGTCTCACGACCACGAAGAGGCAGACACCACCGAAACAGGGGCAACGACGGCTCCAAGTGCGGCGGTCCATGAAGGGCAAGAAGAAACGCTGGTATGTCTGTCTGTCTGAATAACTTTATGACAGGTATATTACAAGGAGGAAGCTTGAGATGGCCCGGAAAGACCCACCGCTCACAAGTACTAGCTGGGCTCCTCAGTACAGTAGCCCATTGGTGACCGCCGCGGCACGGGCTCGGTCGACCAGGGCCTTCTGGCTCGCCAGGTCGGAGCAGCCGAGCAGGGCTGCCTCCCAGATTTCCCAAGTGGGGTTGGGGTTTGGGACCAGGTTCGGGGTTGATTGGCGTGCCCACACCATGTTGAAGATGTCCGAAAACTTCTCTGCACTGTGCGAGCATTTTCCTTTACATCTTTGTGCCGTAGTCGGTGGATTGTCTCCTCTACAAGCATCCAGAAACAATCGACCTTGTTTTCATTCTTCCTTGGGATGCCCACTTCTCTTAAGGCATACTTTCAACTCACCTTAAAGAAGGACTTCTATGTAAGCCCCATACAATACGCTGGCTTGTTGATGGGAGTGAAAACTGTGTGGCTCACGATATGTCTATGCTCCTGGAACTGTACAGCAGATGGAAATGAGGCATGCAAAACCTGACGCCAAAGAGGTTAGGCTCGTGCAGCTTATCGGACTTCGTGCAGCGTATCGGGCAAGTCGAGAGTGTTTACATAGCTTGAGACTTGGTAACCGAGTGGGCCGAATTGTTCAGAGCAATAGAAAACGTGCGGCCATTTTAAACTTATGTCTCCGAAAAACGTTCGAGAGACACATGTACGCCTCACAGTTCATGTGACGTAAGTGTTGTTTTTCTCTTATGAAATAAAAAAAAAAAGAAAGCGCCAGTGGCCGAATGGTTATCGCGCCTCGCTCCCTCGAAAAAGGACGAGGTTTGATGCCTGGGAGTGTACGCACCATTTTGTTATTTCTGTAAATGACGCGTTCTGGTGAATTCGAGAACCCTGTTGTTTATTCAAGGTCCAAGTGTTCTACACGCCGCACCCTCTACGCCGATTCTTCCAGAAGCCCACGCGTGTACATAAGGGGCTCCGTGTGAGGAGCCGGAGTCGAACTCGCCCCAGCGCTCGAACCTTCTGTTGCGCCGCCATCGACGCCTGCGACGCTGGTCTTCTCCTATGTGGTTTTGGGCACAAGTTCGCCCCCATTAAAAGTTTAGTTTCTTTAGTAATTCTTCGGCTCATCAAGTGTCATTCGTGACAACATTGACGGTAATTACTATTGGAGGCCACAACAATTAAAATAATTCACGAAATTGTATTAGTAATTTTTAGATATTATTTGATAAATTTTTAACCCTATTTTAAAATTGCGCGCAAAAGGCTCCCCCTTGGCACTTGGAAGAGTGGCGTAGATGTTTTCATGATGTCGTCACTACCTCGATGGCTTGTCATTCGTGGATGCGCCGACTACACGACTGTGGAGGTGACTGACGCGGCGGCGACACTCTTAGCTTCATTGTAAGCAAAGCTTGCAACGATCTTTTTTTCGCTCGCAATTTTTAAGTTGGGCAAAAAAACGCGAAAATTTGTCGATATCTAATAAACCATTATGTTCTCGCAAAATGCTTTAATTGGTCTAGACGCTAATAAGTTTTGCAAATACTGCTACTGCAACATCACCCCGAAACCAGTAATTAAGAAGTTAATTAACACATTTAACTTAATTCTCCAACATTTCATGATGACTCTACTCTCATCTAATGCCCCCCCTCACCCCACCCATAATCCTGATAAGCACAAGATAAAGACAACTCTAGTTTAGCCTTCATTGTTTTTTGTAGACAAATCTGTATACAAATTTGATTAAAAGCAAACGCATTGCATGTGGAATGTTAAGAACTCATCAACGATTGCAAAGTACTTCTAGTTCTTTTTTGTGAAATATTGTCCTCCAGTATTTGATTCCAGCGCTAATGGTGCATCAAAAACACGAGTTATTGATGCAGTAGGTTTTATATGTGAAAAACCTAGTTTATTTAGCGATCCCGTCTCCGGCAAATAAAGTAGGGTAAAAGGACACATCTTGTGTCGTTAATCCTGCATTGTTCATAGGAAAATATATGTAGAAGTGTTTATTAAAAGCTAACTTATAAAAAACGTTATGCCAGCCCATAACCTTCATGTTGTCACGTTAATAGAAGTTCTTATACTTCGTATTAAGTTCCAACACTTGGAAGTAGAGTGACGACGATTCTTTATATAACTACCTGCCAAAATCGAAATTAATTGAGTGTAAGAGGAGTGATAGTCTAAACATGTTTAGCCGACATTCCACAGTCGCTTCGGCGAGTGGAGATAAACCAGCCTGTCTTATCAATTTCCCCGACAGATTTAGCAGGGAAATTTGAATAGGCAAGTTGGTCACGTAATATCAATTTCCCAGCCAAATATAGCGAGGAAACAAACTTGGTGCTTAGGGCACGTAATGTTCAATTCTCCGCTAAGTTTAACTCAGAAACTGAATTGTATAAAAGACGTCACAGCAAATCACGTGACGTTAAGCTACCCCTAAATTGATCGGGGAAACGGAAGAGTAGGGAACGTGATGGCAAATTACCGCCTTAATTTAGGGGGGAAAGTGAATACCTGTGTAGATCACACGACGCGAATTTTCAGGCAAAACGAAACGGTGGAACTGCATTGGTGTAGGCAACATGAAGTCAGTTTCTGTCATTAAATTTAGCTGGGAAACTGAACTAGTGTACGGGTAGCGTGGCGTCAATTTCCCTGGCTGACCCGGCCTAAGAGCCGCAAACAAAACTACGAAACTTTGAAGAGCCGCGGGGGGAGGGGGGGAGGGGGGGCAAACTTTTGTTTTGAGCCACAAACGAACCTCGAACTACTTTCAAAAAATCCGAGTCGAAAGCAGTCCAACTGTACTGTACGTAAGGTAGCAGTAGCACAAGACTACCAAACCGCCACCTATCTCAATTTAAAACGCGTTTCATTTATCTTTTTTTGGGAAGTGCTCGTGTGACCTCCAGGGAAGCGGAGGAGTGTGTGTGTGTGTGGTGGGGGGGGGGGGGGGGGCGAGGGGTAGGGGAGAGCCGCGACCCGCACTTTAACACGCGAAAAGCCGCATGCGGGCTCGCGAGCTGCAGCTTGGCCACCCCTGGTCTATAGCATCGAAAAAACTTTGACCTAAAGGTTACAAGATGTCAGTTCCCCCTCCCCCCCCTTACAATTGCCGGGGAAATTGAACGGTCACTTAGGTTAGGTACAGTAAAATTTCCCGTTAAACTTAGTGAGAAAATGCACAGACGGGTGGACGAACGGACACATTTTTGGAGATTAAGGGTTTTGTTAAGATCGTTACATGCCTTAATAATACTTTGAAGACGATGGTCTGTGTTCTGTCTTAAGTAGACCGATTTGTTTCAGTTTTTCTTAAATTATTAGATCTGTCAATCAATGACTTGGAATCATCTTAGATGAAAACTCAGAGCACGATTGTTCGAATAACCTTACAATGATATGCCCAACGTAACCTGATTGTCTCTTTGCACTAGGGAAACTAAGCAATTATGGGAGGAATTTTACAGTTAAATGTTTTTAAATCGGTATCTGTTTAATGAGCCCAATTTTATAAAAGCTTTGTGATCAGAAACAATCAGAAGAAAAATAAAAACGTCATAGAGGAGTTTCAAAAGGATCTGTCACGTCAATTTCCTTGCCAATTTTAACGGAAAAATTAATGTCACGTGCCACTTTTCTTGCTGAATTTAGAGGGAGGAAAGAAATATCACGTGATCACGTGCTGTAACATCATGTCACGTGATGCAAATTTCCCGCAAACTTTAGTGGTAAGTGACGTCGCGCGAAATCGCCTTCCCCAAATTTCGCGGGAAAATTGATGTCACGTGACGTGACGGCGCCACGTGACCTCCAGTCAGTTGGCGTCAATTTCTGCGAGGTGTTTTTGCACTCAGTACATTCTGTCTCACCGGTTTCTGTCAGCATACCCGAGCTTCGCAATTAATTGTAATATTTTTTTACAGTTCCCTCCAGATCTTAGTTCCTGTGGTTATCTGCACGTGCTTCCTTGCTGCATCAGTAATTGGTCTACTTCTGTTGCTGAATCTCGGTGAGTGGAGACTAGGATCAAAACATGTACTTGAACAAGGAAAAGTGCCCATGTCACTACTTTAATATGGAGATCGGCGAATCTACGCCGCCGGTTGCGATACTTTTATACATCCGTACGTTTGTTCTGCCCTTCGTAACGAACTTCCTATAAAATGTATTCGTGCACACACAGGAAGTTCGGCGGCGCTCGGCGATCAAGGTTTTGGCCGAAGCGAGCGTCAGCCAATGTGCACCCCGAATTATCTACGCAAACAAAACATTGATCGGAATCATGCTCTGCGTGAGTGTGCAACCGGCTACCAAAGTCGCGTTCCTACCCTGCCTTGCTCTGTTCAGCGCGGACAGGACTATCGTCGATATTCACCGAGCTTCCATGCGACGGCGATCAAGACACGGCGTCAAATGGACGCTTACGTTGTTTATTAGCATATTCAGACCAAAAAATATGGTCGAATTCATTTTCCGCAAGAGCCTTACCGGAGAAAGAGATTTCTGGCAAGAGCCTTATCAGAAAAAGAAAAAAAACGGAATGAATGAAGTATGCCGTCTGCAAAAGTTTGAATCATTTGCACAATTAAACAGCTTTGATTTTGTATTTATTTGAAACATGACAGGCAAAAGAAAAGTAATCAGTTTTATATAAAAACGAAGTGTATTTGCGCGCGATACGAGATACTGTTTGACGAAAATCATCAAAATATGGAGATCTGCAAAAAATACCAGGAAAGCATCTGTTTAGAAGATGATAAGAAAGGAGCGTCGGGCCCTCTTTCTAACATTTTGGAGTTGACGTGCATTGTAATCAAAGAGCAATTATTTTTACTCTAACATGAGCGGCTCGAGATCACAAACTTAGTATTTAAGGCTCGCAATATGGGAGTGTGTTTTGTACCTGGTTTCTAATCATGAAACTGAGAAAAGCTCTTACTGATTCTACTGTTTTAAGTAAGACCCCAAGCGTGCATGATTCAGAGGGAACGCTTCTCCGGAGTGTCATAGCCAGGCACTTTTTTCGGGGAAGGGGAGGGGGGGCGGCTGAGGTGTCTGGGGCGCCCATTACTTGGGGTGCCGAGGGGGTTGCTACAGGCCAATAAGCCTCCCCCTGCTACGCCACTGCTTCTCCGTGCCTCTAGAAGATTCGAGTTTACTCTTATCTGACTGTAGAAGATAGGGAAGCCAGAATGACCTTGCCTATTCAGTCTCACCCTAGCTCACTAATGTCACATTCAATTGGGGCGCATCACACCGCACCGCGCTGCACCGACGGACGCGTCGCGTTCAGATGGTCTTGTCGGTGCGGCTGCACTACGTTCATTTGGGACTTTGCGCGGCGCACGACACCGGCGCGTTGCTGCACCAGCTGCACCGTCGACAGGAGGCCGTACAGCTTCGCGCACTGCGGGCCGGTGTGGCCTTGAGTTAACGCTCTCCGCCTTCTTCGGCCCCTTCTTTCCTCGCTTCGTCTTCTCGTCTCGGTAAACATGGCGGCTCGGGAGACACTGCAGATGGCGCGCGCCGCCACCCCACTCGCGGCGGATTTTGTACAATTGTCCACCCGTTTATGCTTTGCCCTTCAGGTGACTGCAACAAGCGCGTTGCACAGCGGAATGCTTCGTGTTCACTTGGTAGTGCGTCATGCCGCACCTGCGCAGTGGCGCGCCTTGGGGGCAGCATTTTCTCGGTGCTGCGTGCGCCCGAATTGAATGTGACATAAGAAACATTCTAGATCGAATGCTCGGGATGCCGAGTGTAGTTAGATAAGCATCAGAGCTCGGCTTTGTCGACTCACAGCCAGCTGTCCCGCCAGCGCGGCGTCGCTAGCTTGTGCCGCAGTTGACGCTCATCCCTTTTTTGTTTCTAGGCACAAGTTCGCCAAAAAAATCTTTATTTTTTGTTTTACGTTCCACGATCCGGTTTCATCTGCGACAATATGTATATATTTCTGTTACGGAAAGTTCGTTTGACCACACAGATGTGCACTGAATCAACTGTGCTGTCAGAAATCCCTGAAACGTGCGCTGGCCCGCACTTCGACCTTGATACACTTCACGTTGTCTTCGTCGTACGTTATTCGCCTTCAGCGTTCTCACCTACTCAAATATTGTGAAAGCGAGCTCCACGGCAAAGTGTTCGCGCGCTCGCGCATCTCGAACTTCGATCGAAGCTCTGCGCGGGCGCTCTTTGCTTCCAAAATCTCACAGAAGGTTGAACCCGAGAATAGAAGTTTCGTCGATCGTCAGAAACCTCATGCAACGTGGTCGTGTACTCCCTCAGAAAGAAAAAAAAAACACTGAGCCCGCGAAGTTATTGTTTTTCTGCTAGCTAGGCAAAAACGGTTGTGAAACTTTATTGCGGTCTTTTGTCATCGCCTTGTGCTACTGAGACGACAGAAAAATCTTGTTTTCTTTTGTGAATGGGGCCTGCTGAACATGAAAAACACACAGAGAAAAAATGATAACATTCGCACCGCTGGACTAGCAACATTTAATAATGCCTCTTTATCCTTTTCTGCTACTCCTTGATTCCTTTTCCTTTTCTGCTAATCCTTGAAGGTACCTTTCTATCGCCCTGAGCACGCCTTTCGTTTTGGCCCCATTCACCAGCCATGAACCAACTTGCTCAGCTTAAGCCCGTGAACAAGTCTTCATGAATAGATATTCTGAAGCCCCAATGCCTGAAAACAATTATTTACCTTTTTATTAGACAATTTCTAATATCACGTCGAGCCCCTATGCATTTGTCGATAACAATCGCCCTAGGAGCAGTTTGTTTGGAGAGGAGCGCCATGTTGTGACGTGATCACTTACGGGGTCAATTTAGCGTGCGTTATAATTTTTCCTCCTTTGTTACGGAGAGCCTTGGGTGATTTTGGATATTTGGCTGGATGCCTGATATGCTTCACGCGGCGGGCGGTGACGTCAGCTATATCACGCCACGCTTTGTTGCGAGAGCAGGAGGTTTATCACTCTCGTTATGCTATCTGTTGGCTGCTGTGCGAAGGCGAGACTCAATAGACACGCTGCATCATCCAAAGGTGCGTTATGATGCACCCCGTGACTTTATAAGGTGGACTCGTCATATGGAAGCGAGCTGCACGCGTGGATGTTCGCGTGCTAGCGCATGATTCTGCGTGTCATAGTTTAGTACAATATATTTCTCGTAGCGCTGAGCAATGGCGTCGGGCTGGGGATGGCACGGTCTGGGCTTTGTCTCTTTTTTATTTGAAAACTTTAGGTTCCTTGCGAAGTTAGAGCCAGAGAAATAATCACCGTAGCGACTTACGATGTCTCTGCCCCCTATAGTTGGCAGGATGGTGTAACGCGCGAGCATATACCACATAAAGATCGCACATATGAACTCGAGTACAACAGTTAAAATACTAGACTACAGAAATAAATTTCAAAATTTACAATATGCGTTAATATTGCCAGTTTGAAAATCATAATAAAACACTGGCACGCGAGCATAAAATACAAATTTAAAGGATCTAAAACTGAAAGTACGGAAGACCCATAATAGACATCAAAATGGAAATAACATTAAAAGAAAAATTAAAGCAATGAAGAGTTCACATAATGCATAATTATTAAAAAAGTTAAGACAATTATTAAAGGAATAAATTTTATTTATGTAGCGATTAAGCACATTTGAAGACGGTACTTATTCGCATATTGAAAACAATGCGGCTACCAGGGATTGGCAACAGAAAGATAAAAACAAACTCCGGAGAAGGGACAACAGTGAAATGTTCGTTGTCCCTTGTCCAGAGTTTGTTTTATTCTTTCTGTTGCCAGTCATTGTTACCAACACGCTCTTCAGTTTATGTCAACTAGGGATTTACTGGAAATTAATTCTGGCGTTATGTTATGTCATAGCTGTCAATACGTTGAGTAAGACTAAGAGGTTAAGCGTAATGAATTGATTGCCATAAAATGATCTGCAAAATGGGATATTCCACCTTTCTGTGTGTCTTGTGTGGTACTACGAATGGGTTCTCCTCCGTTTTAGTAAATAAGCACATTTCTGTTATTAGATTTAATTGCAGATTTATATAGAGATAAAAGTCTGCATTTGTAAGGAACATTATATTTTTTTTAATCCTGTAAAAAAAGTGTTTGGTGTGGTCGCCGCTGCGCCGCCTTCTAAGTACCGTTAAATATGTTGAGGTTTGATAAATTATAACTACGCATGCTTCTATGTGCTTGTGCATGGTCTGGTATGGGCTATGATGTTATTGCATTGCCTTGGTGAGGTTTTTTGGTGTTTTTTTTTCAACTTGGGCATAACGTTTTTTGTTTTTTGTTTTCGTATAAAATCCACTCCAGAAAACGATTATCCTTTAAAAGTTCAAATTAAGACAGAAACTCCACGTTACGATCGCTGAATTGATACTCGCTCATTGGCGTTCTTTTACTCTTCAGCCAAATGTATAAAACATCGTCTACTATAAGCGGAAAAAAAACAAAACTATCCCTATATTTTGCCTACGGAAGAGAGACGACTTTTATGGCGCCGGTGCGGTGTTGTTCTCCTGTTACACGGGACGTTTCAGCGATCATTGAGCAAACGATCGTTGGCATCTCCCAACTGTCAATGAGCTCGACTAAGTTGTCTGGTGTTGCACGGTAGATAGGCTTAACCCCAATTTTCGATCCAGTTTAAAACCAAAACGAAACCAAAACCGATGTCACATTTCCTTTTTTCTCTTAAAAGTGATGGAAATGAATTATATTTACTATTTAATTCATAATAAACATTTAACCAAAACTATACTGAACGTTTCACACAAATTCAAGCAAGACAGACAAAACGCAAATCTTATCGGCAGCGACATCACAATGGCCGCGCTCGCCGAACGTGAGCTTTTGCGACATGTCGTCATGGCTTTAGTGGCAGCTCTAGTCCCCAATCATACCTCTTCCGACAATATTTGCTGCTACGATACCTTATAGATAGCTACCCCAATCTTCCGCAAGAGTAAGTGATTTCGCTGGCGGTGGCGATCGGTGGCAATGCGACGGACACCGCCATCTTTATCTCTTTTGTGGAGAACCCCCATCAGTTAGCTGAGGTAAGGCAGCTCAGTGGAACTCAATAATGATTAGCAGCTTGATCGCAGTTTACGCTGCCATGTAACACCGCTCAATGGCGATTGGGTTGCATGGTCGTTCGCTCAATGATCGTTGAAACGGCCCGTGTAACAGGGGTATGACAGGGATATTGCAAGGGCTGTTTTAACGATCATTGAGCCAACCACTATTGACTCAATCACGATCGTGCGGTGTTACACGGCACCGCCAACTGCCATCACGCCGCTAACGATCATTGAATTCAACGAACGTTGAGTTCAAATGAGCTGGCCTACCTTAGTTAACTGATGGGGGTTCGCCTCAAGAGCTAAGATGGCGGCGTCCGCGGCATTCCCGCCGATGGCCAGCGCCAGCGAAGCACTTACTATTACGGAAGAGGGGGAAGGTATCTAGAGAGTATCGTAGTATATTCGGAAGAGGTTTGGTTCGAAGCCAGAGCTGACGATCCCAGCACGTCGCGGAAGTCCACGTTCGGCGAGTGCGGCCCAGGGAGGAACGTGCCTCCGTTTCTAAAGGCCTGTCCGAAGATGTGTCGTGAGGCGACACGACTCAACATAGGTCGTACGGCGATCCACTTCTGTCCGTTTTTTTTTTCCGGGGGGGGGGGGGGAGGTCTTTCTGTCAACTTTCGCCCGTGTCCATCACGGGGGCTTTGATCATGCTCATCACGTGGGTCCGGACAGCCACTCACACGATCTGTTGGCTGTCGGTCAGTCGCTGAAGGCCTCCGCTGCTCTTCAGGTACCGTAAACAGGAAAAGGAAGGGCTGTGTTCGAAATCCTTCCCAAATAGATCCGAGCTACTCCGGCGGGTCGTGTCACGTGATAACACATGTAGGGCGACGCCGGACGCGAGTAGGTTTAAGAACGCCAAGGTACAAAACCCTTACCCCAGAGTAAGATCAAGTTCATTTTCGAACACACTGCAAAGGATCCGAGGGCGCGGCAGAACAGATGGACAGCATGGGCAGGTGGCGTGTGACGTCGAGTCTGACGAGCACCGAGGTCACCGAAAAGCGGATGAGCCGAGGAGGAAAATCGTGATTTCGGCTCGGTGGTGTTGAAACACACATCGGATTGCCGGACGCTTCAACTTTTATTACACTTGCCGGCGTCGTGTCGGCTCACGATTGCTGAAGTATCCTGTTTTGAGAGGCCTTAAAGCCTTCACTTCCACTTTTACGGCGCTCCGTGGTGGCGGCCATGATGAAGACGGAAACCAATGTTGCTATAGATAGTCAATTTAAAGTTAACAGGAACGCCAATATCTAGTCACATGCGCGTATTTTTAATGGCGCCCGCTGCCTTTCGCTGATCTGCGAGTGTTTCTTTTTGTTTTTTTGTTTTGGTTTCGTTTGAACCGAGAGAGCGCCAGACAACACTGGCAACAGTGCATTTTGAATTTCCCGCCCTTGTTTTAGCTGCGTACGACGTGCGATGCTCCTCACTGTCCTCGCTTTGCGTGCTCACGTGTCGAAAACGAGCTAACCTGTTTCGGTTACGTGACTGAAAGACGAAAGAGTACTTCCAAAACCATCGGTTGTGCTCTTACGGAGACAAAGGAGAGTGGATCCACTCAAAAGCGCAGTTACAAGCCAGGAGTCGCTTTCCGTCGACAGCAGCGCGCAGGCTTCGTCAATCCGCACAATAGTGTAGTGTTTCCCTCTGTTTGCTGCAACATCGCGATACAATCATATGACGAAGAGTTGGAATGTTCACGGTGTGTGATATGGCAATGGATACCATAAACGCAAAGCCTCGGTTGTTAAGGTTCAAACCGTTCATATTAATCAGCGTCAGCTGGCGGCTCTTCAACTGCCCTGTGACTTTTTCGAAAGTACATCTTTTTTTTTTAGTTTAGTTAAGTTTCACAACATGAAAATTTCCGGCGCCTATAATGTGAGTAATAAGTCGACTCCTCCTTATGGAACCGTGCTTTGTTAATTGGATGGTGCAAACAGTTGGACGATTTTCTCGTTCGTGTCGCACCATCAATCCAGTGCAGAATGATGTGCACAGACTCGCTGCTACTGCTTTTAATCTAAGAACCTTCAAGCTGATTTTTCATTCGTTGCCTTTGAAACTGGCCAGTAATAAGATTTGTAACGACAGATAAATAATTTTAGAAGTACAGCACGATTCTTTATAATTTCATAAAGATGTGCCGTGTTTATTTTGACATCTCCAAACATTGCATTCTCGATCCCTCTCCGGCACTGTTTGTGGATCCAAGTTGCATTTCTTGTGCAACATGCAAGTGCTCTAAAGTATAGACAAATTATTGTCACATCCAGCAAATGATATCCCCACATTTTCTTCAATGACCTCAAGTGAAGTGAGGGAAAGCTGGATGCCTTCAATGAAGCCTGCATGCAGTTTTTCGAGACCACTGTGTTACCCGTCCTTCTGTTTGATTTACTTTGATCGTGGGTCTTCAGTATTGACCTAACGTGTCACCTTTGGGAGAAAGTGAGTTTGAAATTCAGGTAAAGTGAGCATTTTGATGCAAGAAGTGATAGTGCACAGTCAAAGCGAGTACGCGCAGACAAGCTGGTCGAGAACAGACATCCTAACCCTGGCCTGGAGGCGAGGGAGAGACAGCACAAATGAAGCTCTAAACACATCTTTGAAGCTGTGTTGTTCCGCCCCATGCCCATGTGGTACAATGCCAGACACAGATAATGCATGAAATGATATATATTGATGATCATGTTCAATTCATCAGCTGACTCTGTATCATGCAACTCTTACAACACCTGTGATTTTCGATTGCCGAGTTGACATCCTTGATGGTAAGCTCAGGAATTAGAAGCAGATGGCAAGACCTCTAACACTCTATATATTAATAAAAAATAAACCGCAAATTAAAAAAAAAGATTTTTTGACAGGCATTAATAGAACTATCAGAATAAATTTATCAAGTGATAAAATCACATTTACTTGGGTGTTACAGTACTATACAGAAGAAATCCTTAGAATAAACCAAGTCCTACGTATGTTATGAGCCAGCAGTGCATCAACTAGCAAGCGACCTCTCATTGGGCACACTAAATCTTCGAAGTGCAGTTCACGTGTTATAGTAGCAGAAAGATAGGCCATCGTCTGAAACTGCTATTCATTACGAGCAATGAGCTAGGCTCATGAATACACTGAAAACACTGAACCAATTGTTGGCACATTCCAACACTGTGATTTTACCAACGGGTTTCCGAATAAATAGGATCAACATCCTGCGCCAATTGATCCTTTGAAGCACCAATCCTAGCATCCAAGCACTGGCTATGCCTGATTTGTGGGAGACCTGAAATTATAAATAACATTCTCACGTGATAATCTCTTGTTTGGGGGGGGGGGGGGTCCTTAGCTCGCATGCCTGGTCACACCATGTACACTTGTGCCGTGGAACTACTTTGGATACACAAACCGGAACAGTGCAGTCGCACCTTTCAAGGGGACCTGCCAGGAAAAAAAAAGCAGTTACCTAATGAATATGAGGCACTAGTCATCATTTCAATTTTCGAATGCCATGCACACATGTATGTGTAGTGTCACTGTCAAAACAGTCCTGAACGACGCCTTGGGTTAAGTAAAATGTTAGAGGGATAAAATTAACATATGTATACATTTAAAAATGCTCAGCTGAAATTACGTTTTTTTTTTTTTTTTTGTTACCCATTATTTAATAACACTCGACCCCAGGAGCGCTCAATGTCAAATGGAAGTTGTGGCAAGCGGCCGTGATGAATGCACGTTGTTGTTACAGTTACTGGATGGTTAAACTGATCACTTGTCCCTAGCCAAACAAAGCTGGTTGGTTAATCAGGTTGATTGAAAAGTCGCATGAATAAGAGACAAAACAGATTTTAGAGACTGTGGAAAGCATCGCTGCACATAAGACAGAATTAAGTTCACTGGACTGATTTCCGCCTTCTTCAAAGCCCTATAGGGCTTGAGCACATGACTGAAGCTTGCTGAAGACTTCAAAACATCTCGATCACCCATCAGCTGGGAGGACAAATGCAAGAACGACGAGAACCCCTTTCAGCTGTCCTGACATTAGTACGAGTGATCGCATGAATTTGGAGCGAGCGCCCAGGCTGCATTGCACTCGAGTGGTGGGAGTACCTATTTTGCATACCGGTTTGTCTTTGTAGCTAAGCCTAATAAAGGCAGCGTGCTCGCTCTGAAGCAGGCCAATGGGGACGTCCTTGTTAGGTTGCACAAGCTCGAGTTTATGTGTGTAAATAAAAAGAAAAAAGATTAAAGCGAAAACTTACTGACACAACGTTTGTCCTGTGCTTCACGATGTTCTTATCAGATATAAAGTACTCCTGATAAGCGTTAACGGGCGTCTCAGTCTCACTTCGCAAAGAGACCAGCTGGGGCGGTGATCTAGACGATGTAAACAAAGCCAAAGGCTGTGCGTGATCACGTGACGTGACAAACCGAAACCAAATTAGTGAGCTTGAATGACAGTGCATATTTCTCAACAACAAATTACATCTCAAGAATGTGCACTTTGCCTTGTTTAAAATAAAGTTGCTAATTTGTTTGATGCTTGAAAAATGGAATACACTTACGTTTCCTGAAGATTAAAACAGCTAAAAGTTGTTTCTCTAAAACTAACGAGATCTACCTCAGATCCACGTGCAGTTCAACAACATACGCGTCTTTATTATACCCACCACCACCAACCAGGTTGCGTATGCTACGCCGCGTTCCCTTTCCCTCCCCCCCCCCCCCCAATGGCCGTTTTGATCTCACCGCCGATAACACTTTCGTTGTGTCTCTTTCTAAAATTCGTGTGAAGGGTGTTTGAATATCGCTTCTTTACTCCAAAAAGCCTAAAAGTTCTATATCCATGGTAATAAAAAAAACGTTTAAAATGAATTATAAGTGTACATGTAATTAATTTTCATCACATTAAAAAAAAGATGTAAAAAAATCTAAAATCAGTTTTTGTTTCGTTTTGATTTCAAGTGGGATTGAAAGTTGGGGTTGCCATGCCTACCCACTAAAACAAATGAGTATATTCTTACACTTCTTGCTACATATTACACCCCAAAACGCCAACGCACAGCGCACTGATGTTGAATCGACGGTACCAACTTTCAAGAGCGGCTTAACAGCCGAGCTGTACAACTTAATAAAATACCTTATGTACTATCGGGGAAAAATGAAATGCGAACAGAGGAGCGCGTGGCTTGCCGTACAGGCTGCGCCACCTGGAAGTGAGCCTAGGGGCGAGGGTGCGTGGCCTACTCCGATGTGTTCACGCCCTTCGCTCGGCGCTCCCCAAGCTTCGGCAGTGCGCCTCTCAGTGCGCTGAAAGCTATCACCGCTATCTTTGCTGGCTCAGCGCGTGCGGTGCGAAGAAGCTCGGCCCACGCGCCGAGCAGACAAAGATAGCGGTGACAGCTTTCAGCGCACTGAGAGGTGCACTGCCGAAGCTTGGGGAGTGCCGAGCGAAGGGCGTGAACACATCAGAGTAGGCCACGCACCCTCGCCCCTAGGCTCACTTCCAGGTGGCGCAGCCTGTACGGCAAGCCACGCGCTCCTCTGTTCGCATTTCATTTTTCCCCGATAGTACGTGTAACTGACTGCACAGACACTAATCGGGGTTTTCTTGGCCCTACTGCAATAGCTCCGTTTTTATTCCCAAAGTTTTTGGCATAATAAACTACTTTAAGTGTTTGATATGTTATATTCCACCGTCATCAAGCCTCTCGTAAAAGTTGGGGCCGACGGTTCGACGTAAGTCTGCTGCACGTTGAACTGAAGTTTTGGGGTGACAAAGGGTGTAATGGCTAGACCTTTTGTTTAGAGTATATGCACCGTGCAACACCGGACAACTTAGTTGAGCTCAATGACAGTTGGGAGATGCCAACGATCATTGGCTCACATGATCGTTGAAATGGCCCGTGTAACAGAAGAATTAGCTTATCATGAAAAATATAATTCTTGGGCATTTTTTGCAATGTTTATTTGCAGTGTTTCTTAAAATCCACTTATACGGGACTACTAATTTAGGGTGCATTCACACTGGCGTTCGAATCGCAACCGCGAAGCAGATCCGTCCGTTTTCCTCATTAAACGCGAGTGAAAGTTTATTGGAATCTAGGCAACCGCGTTTGCAACGGCTTTGCGCACGCTCTTCAACCGCCAGGATGAAAGCGGCGATAAAAACAGGGTTTACTTTAGTATTATCGAAATGCCAGAATTTGTTGTATTTCCTAAACTCTTTTTCTCACTTTAATCGGCGTCTCGGGGACGTCTCTGGCTGTAACTCAGGGGTAGTTTCTTTTTTTAAGATAAATAATGCCCAAACAATACCAACATTCTCGTAGGGTTTGTTGAACATTTACCAAATAATTACTCCATGTTGAAATTTTAATGAACGATATGGTAGCCATGAGTGTAGTAATGTGTACTTTACGAATTTCACCGGGTGACAGGTATTGTAGATGTCGACAGCTCGACTGACGATGTCTCCTCTAAATCGGGTGGCCCTCCATCTCGACCAGCGATAACAACTTCAATGATAACGGCAAGCACGAATACAGCGAGAAAGACTACCATAGAGTCAAAGATTACGAGAACAAAAAAGACTACAAGAACGACAAAGACTACAAGGATAACGGCAAATACAACAAAAAATACCATAACAGCGACAGCGGCAAAGACTACAAGAACAACAATGGAAACGTCTAGAACAATGACAAAGGGAAAGTCCACTACAACAACAACGGCAAAGCCTGGAACAACAACAATGGCAACGACTACAACAATGACTACGACAACGACAACGCCAAGGTCCATGACACCAACAATGGCAAAGCCTGCAACAACAACAATGGCAACGACTACAACAACGACTACGACAACGACAGCGCCAAAGTCCACGACAATACCAACGGAAAAGCCTACAACAACAACAATGAAAGCGACTACAACAACGTCAATTATTTGTAAGTATCGGAGACGTTCTCTGCTTTTCTGTGTCAGTGGCTATCTTTGAACGACTGGCATGCCTCCAAGGGGGCGATGTTTTCAATCATTAGCAGCAATGCCTTTTAAGTTGGGCTCACCACTGGAGAGTGCCACGTCGCCTTTTATACTCAAGCGTATGGGGGAGCGCAGCAGGCGCTACAAACCAGCCGATCCAGCATTGTAGACAAATCACGTGACTAGACGTCCTTGAGCATCGCTATGCCCCTACAAACAGTCATGTGGCCCTCAGGTGGATATATTTGACTTTGACGGCTCGTATGGCCCTCTAAGGTCCATTGTAATGTGAAACTGTACATACCAGATGGCGGTGCTATACGGACAGCTATAGGCCCAGGGCTTTAGAAAGCCACGTGCCGATCATTCGATGGTCGAATCTGGAGTCACTGCATGTTCCCAGTGTACCAAATTCTATTCATTCCGCTTACCGGAGGTCAATCCCCACATAATCTAGTTATAATTGGCTTGTTTAAACCTTGGCGGAACTTATCAGTCGGCCATTTTGGAGATAGGCCCAAAACAACAAAAAAACGTACATAAAACGTTTCCGCATTACCACGGCTACAGCGAGTATGCACCGGTGAGACCTTGGGCATCGATGAGCTAAAACCGAACGAAAGGTGCTTTAATTTTCTCTAAATTTTTATTATTGTGTTTTTTTAAATTTTACGTAGCTGCTAATATTGTTCGTCAAAGAAGACTGCCGGCTAGTTTGCTCGCTCCGGTTGCGCTGGTGCTGCGTTTCCAGCTCTACGCCTCAGCCACTAAGCCTAGCACTCGACATCGATGCGTTTCGAAGTGAGAAAGAGAGAGACGAGACAGCGAGCAAGCCACGCACAGCCGGGAACAAATGAAAATAACTTTAAAAAAACAACTGTGTCGCCACACGCTGGGAGCATGGATTGAAGAGCTCGCATGGCAACGAACTCTACACGGTGCGCGGTTCGCTTCGACCGCACAGGGCAGCGCCATGTTGGGGATCACAACTTCTGCGCCGCGACTCGGTTCTGAAGCGAAACTTGGGAGTTTCGGTACTCTGAGTACATTCAGTGACTCTAGTCGGAACCGTTGCACTATGGCGGAACAACTGATATCGTAGAACGTTCAAGTCATTCCATAAGATAGCGATCGTCGGAGCGTGATCAATGACAAGAGCCGACGACCCAATCAATCATCGTCAAAAGTGCAACCTCACTGCGATCACCACCTTTTTCTATGGATGTGTTATTGCATTTTAATCCCACCAAGCGCACCAAGTGTATCGTGATGTTGTGGTTTTAGTCCGCCATTGTGCATGGCTTTCAACGGCTGCCGACAGAGGGCAGTCCTTTAAAAACTGTCTCTGCGGAGAGCAAGTCGTCTGCTTTTTGCGCAGGAGTTGCGGTGACGTCAAAAAGACGCCGAGCTCTGATTGGCTCTAATTGAAGGATAGTGGATAGACCTCACCTCAAAGCAAGCTGCCTTGAGGCCTACCCACTTTCCTTCATCCAGAACCAATCAGGGCTTGGTGTTCTGATATCACCACAACCACTGAAAAAGAAGCAGACGAACTTGTGCTCCGTATAAAGGTATTGTATTGACAGCTGTCGTGAAGACCATTTTGGCAGACGTGAAAGTTAAACGTGTCACACCCAACTGCCGCTCACGCTGCTTTGACTGTGACGTTGAACAGATCTTTGACGGCGACTGAGTTTGCGGCGAATCATTGAGATGTGTAGAATATTTACTAAAACTCATAAAAACAGGAAAATGTCGAATATAAGAAAACCCTGTAGCAATAGAAGAAACTCAAATTCTCAACTGACCCAAAATACTATAAAACATGCCAGGTCGTTTTGACTCAGGGACATTACGTGGTAGTGGAGAAAATTCTTGGCGATAGTAGCATACGCGGAAATATGTGTGGCAAACTCAAAAACATGAATGATATTCTTATTTTCCGTGTTTCCGCATCACCAGGTTTGTGTCTGTTTCAGACGTGGAAAATTTAGCGCACACTCATGCTTCACATGTTCTTTCGTTCTTTAGGTTTTCCTGAAACTGACTCTATTTAACTTTAAATGGGTACGGAAACAAAATGTTTGCACTTTTATTTCATTGTTTAGGTGTGGTTCTTGTTGTGCCGGCCGCCCAGAAAGACTACCCTAGACTAGTGTTTCTGGTCCCCAGGCAGAGAAGTAAAAAAAAACTCATTTTAAAACGAATGAACAGATTTCAAAATTGCGTCTTGTGGCGGTCTGTGAACCTCCGTTGGAATGCCGTCAGGGCATGAGTTCATAACCAGCGCCATTTCGCAGCAGTATGGCTTTCTGGTGGAGTTACTTAGTCCTGACTGCGACGTGACGGAGATTACTGTTTTGTTTCCTGGCATGTTGCATCGAGAAGATACGCTTTTAAAAGGGGGCGGTAATGCCGCGCGCGTCGCCGACCGAGCGAGTGCGGTGCCGAATGGTTACCCTTCTTAGCTGCCGCGCGAAGTCTCCAGGTTCGATGCCTGGGAGCGAACGCAGCATTTTGTTATTTTTGTAAATGTTACGTTCTGGTGAATTCGAGAATCCTGTTGCTTGTTCGAGGTTCGAATGTTCTACACGCCGAACATTCTTCACCGATTATTCTAGAAGCTCACGACTGTACATAAGGGGCTCAGCGTGGCGAGCCGGAATCAGTCTCGCCACAGCGCTTGACCCGACTGCTACGCCGCCATCGACTGCTGCGACGCTGGCCTTTCTCTATTTTGTTTTCGGCACAAGTTCGCCCCATTAAACGTTTTCTTTGTTTCAGTTTTCGTCGCCTCATCAATAGTCATTCGTGACAGTAAAACCAAGCATGATAATTTTTTTAGAGGTTGACTTTTCTGGTTTTTAAGTTGCCAAACAAATACTACAGTCAGGCTTCACCACTCCGTTTTCGGCAGTCGCCTAGCTTCTTTGGGCCGCTGTTCTCAAGGAAATGGCAGAATTAGGCTTCACTTCTGGTTGTCCTGTTTTTATCTTTCAACTTTGAGCGTAAAATGTCAAACACTGAACTAAGGCTTGGCTGCTGCCTGTTCGGTTACTATCTTTGGTTCATCTCTGGCACTTTTTCAAATGTGTAGCGAACAGCGAAGAGCCATGGAAAAGTACCTTGGCACTAACTGACGCCCAGGGGCATTTAGGCCCTGAATTGCACAGTTTAATTCACATTAAACGTTTTTCTGCGTTCCGCCTCGCCCGAATTAAAAAAAAAGGGACCCACTCGTTCACTTCGGTTCCTAATATAACATTTTCTTTTGCAGGGACACTGCCGAAAAAGACGATTTTATGTACTTTTGGGATTGACCTGAAGAGGTATACCGTGGAGCCCAAGAAAGGCCTCTGCGACATCATTTTCTGGGACTTCTTCTACGTCTCCGAAAGGGGCTCCTTTGTCAACCGCAGCTCGACCGGGTTGCAGTGGTTTCTTGGATTTGTCCGGAGGGACAACGGAGCCACACAATTCGGAATAGGAATTGACCACGGGTATTATTCTGGCTAGACGCGGATACCAGGCACATTCGCGGGGTTTCTAGCCAACGGTGCTTTAACCTGTTTGTTCCTTAAATGAATGAAAATCAGTGATAGCTCAAGGTTTAGACGATATGTGGCAATTGTCACATTGTCAATGACATTGCACATCAAAGGACCAACAAACTTCTTTCTTTAGTTTCTGAAAATGCTGTTGTTCAAACCGTGTGTAGCCTGATATCTTTTTTTTTTTTTTTAAGATCAAGGAGTAAAACATTACAGGGAACACGAAGAGATCCCAGGGGCGTTAACTTTTGCAACTGGCAGCCAGATAAAGCTCTCAGGTTTCTTAAAGCAGTATTGATACTATAAATAAGTACCGGAGATTTCTCCCCAGCGCGCGCATCATGCTACCAAAGCGCAACGCTCTTGCAAAGCGGCGTGTCGACCTCAGCTCCCCGGTGGAGAAAGGGAGAGATGCTCAGGTGGTACAACCAATATGGGTTTGGCGGTGGATAAGTATGTTTTATTAATACATTTTCGTTAAACGCTATGCTGTCCAGTGTAGGATACGCTAAATTTATCAGAGGTGTTGTAAAGGCTGGAAATCCTTGAATTTAACTGCGAACCATCACAACCCTCGCCGCGCTTCACCCTGTCGGTGTGAAGAACGGTTAGTCATGCGCGTCTGAACCATTTGAGATCAAAAAAGATCAATATTGGGGTTATCACTGGCCCCCTGAGCTCAAAAATAAAATATTTGCGTCGTACAGAAGTAGTGCACGAGCGCATTTCAAGGTAAAAAATAAATGCCTAATTTTAATTTATTCCGATTTTCAACCCTGAACCGGCTTTTGCGTGTCAAAAAATCGGTAAAATATATATTAATGCGAAATCATTAGCTTTCCTATGGAGCGAAGCCGGCGTTGTCTGCAACCGTCTGTAGCATCGAAACGGCAGTTCCCACTGGCCACACCGCACAGGCACGCAGATGCCTCGTCACGGAAGTCGGCGGGGCCCTCAAGGTCAAAGCGGACGCGCTTCAGAAAGAAAACACAAAGAAAAGTACAGCAACGCAGATGCATCGTCACGAGAGGCGTGGAGCCGGCGGAGTTCGCCGCGCCTGCGCAGTGGGGGAGTGTGATGTCACCGCCGGGTCGCCGTTTGCGACAGGAAGACGTGCAGCGCTGCTTGTGAAATGCGCTTCGTGTAGGAATGGGTTCGCATTTCCACACGTAAACAGTTTTAAATGTCAACTTTATTTCTTTATTTGAACCGGGTGTTTCTTGTATCGGGTGTTTCAGCGAAGGTTTTTTTAAATATCTAAAAATAGAGTGCTTGAGCAAAAAAGAATCTCGTTCTTGGAACAATCGGTCAGCCGCGGCAGGCGGCAAGAATTGCCGAAAACATACTAATTAGCTAGGCAAATAAATGATTCTAAGTAACCTTTTAATTAGTAAAAATAAACATGCTTTTAATAAGGAAGCTGCTAAGCATCACCGAACACCGTTAAATCAACTCACTTTAAAAAGGCAAAAAAAAATTAATAGCTTTGGAAAAAAAAAGAAAGTCTGCACGTGTTTCTAGATTTTTATTACTTACCGGAGCGTATCTTTGCGCCCGCGGTGCTGTTTCCTGGTTTCTGAGGCGCGAGTCCACCGCCTCGCCTCACTCGCGAGATGGGGTTGAGTATGGCCCACGTGCGTTGCACGTCCCGGCCACCGGGGATCAGGACTCCGGTTACAAAGATGCACTCCAAGAGTAAGCCGAAACCTAAAAATGCGTCCAAATTGAGTGTTTTTTTTTGTTTTTTTCGGAAAGTTGTAAAGTTCTGGCTGTGCCTTAGTGTATCTTTCCTCAATGATTTGATCTAGCGGTTCTCGAAGATGCTTGCAAAGTTCTATTGGAAACCATCTTTATATCCACCAAGTAAAAAGTTAATATGTAAATTTAAGTTAACGACTTCGCTAATTAGTTTTTTTTTTCCTTCCTTGACGTCCACTGTTGTTGGGAGTTTGTCTCCGGAAAGAGTTTCCCTTTTTTTTCTTAAACACTCTATTATAAGGAATTTCTGAAGGCCTTCACTGAAACACCCGGTATATGTGAAGGATATTTTACCTTTAGATAAATAATAAACTAATGCAAGAGTTTCTATGTTTCAGGGTGGTTTTGTTGATATACTGCAGATAATTATCGCCTTACTTAAGCGGCGATATATTTCGAGAGGACTTTCATTCGGTTATTTTGTTAACTGAGAATGGTTCTCTTGAAATGGCAATTGAATCGAGGATTGTTCAACTACAGTTCATGCATATGTGTCATTTCTCGCAGCAATGTCCTTGAAGCATACAACGACCTACACGATGCAGCTGGTAGGCACTCATTTAGTGACTTATGGAACAGGAACATCCGGCATTACGGACTGCTCAAGTTCCAAGTGCACGATACTTTCGTAACCAACAGAAGTACCGTCCAGGACTACGATAAACTTCTCAAGGTAACAAACAGCCTGCCCGCTCTGTGAGAAAACGTTGGTGAATAGATCTTCGTATTCGGATGTGAAATGTACCAAACACAATACCATCGCCGCGTAAATGCGTGTTTTATATTTTAAGGTTATCCTGACCAGTACTAACTTGAAGCTCCTGAAAACGACTCTGAAATTAAATCAGTATCATAAAGCCGGATATAACCATTTTAACATGAAAATGTGTCATGTTAGGCAAGTATCACAAAAGAGCATTCCGAAAATGCGCAGTCCATCTCATTGCCTTTTTGACGCAGTACGGCAACCCTATGTACTGCACTTGGAAGACAAACAAATGGAGCGATTTATGTTTGTTTAGTATTTCGCGATTTTAGAGCGCCAAGGGCGGTTCAATACCGAAACGGAGGAATGATGCGTCCTTGTGATGTGCTCGCTTTATTTTCTTTGTGTGCTAAATTCACGGTGATGAGAGACAAGGAAATGAGCCGCTTCCGGTATGTACGGAGCAGGCAAGCTTACCCGAGAGTACATCTGAACTGCCGCACAATTCCTCGCGCCGTCTGCGTAGCAATGTGCGATGTGCCGATGGGCCTTGCTGATTTTCGGGAAAGGTCGAGTGGCAGCGGGCGCCCAGCAAAAGCGTAGCCGTCGTTCCTTTCCAAGATCTGCCAGACACTCAGTATACGTCTACAATAGAAATTATTGCGCTTTCATTTTGTCGCACACCATCAAATTGTCGCATGATACCAGTCCTTACGTCGCGGGTACGAATCTTCAGAAGGCGCCTCCAGAAACGTATCCTCACCAATGTGAGGAACGCTGGTTCACGTCCTAATTTGAGCGTATTCAATGCGTTCTCTTTCCATGCAATTACTTGTACTGTGCCTCAGAGGCTTTTTATTTTTACCAGGTTTTTGTCGTTTCCGGTGCAGTACTGCTGCAAACGGGAAAATAATGTCGATACGTCGGTGACATTGCAGAGCATGCTGCGTGCCCCTTGTGGTAATGTTTCTAAAACTACACAAGCTATCTGGTTTGGCGCGGTCAATCCAGAGCCGTAAATCGGAGAGAGTCTAACCAGTAGGTATGACGGCGAAGTCGCTGGAGTTTTGAAAATTGTAGGGAAAGAAAGGAGAGCGCCGAAGGAGTGATAGAGGAAGCGAGAGACCAAAGAGGAAACTACCGCCATTTTCATGCAACACGCTTTTGGGTGTTGTTTCGGAGCAGAGCACTGTTGACAATATGCGTCGTGCGTCGTCTGCTACGGGCCGACCTCTTTTTCGCCTGAATAAAAGATTTCTATCAAACGTCGAGAAAACTTCATTCGCCGGTTTTTTTTTTAACCCACCGAGGAATAACGACTATATTACTTTCTCGCCAGAGCATGCAAAATAAAAGAGAAAAAAATTGCGGTGGCTCAGCTCGGCTATGTCGGGATATACAGTAGCGTGAGCTTATGCGCACAAATGAGAGGCGCTATCAAGCGGCTCCAATGCAGCGATCAGACTTGGCTACTGCGCAACGGAGGCGCACAGCTGGGCGCGCGGCGGCGCCAGTGCGTCTGCCGCGGCTATGCACGTCACTCCTCTGGAATGCACAGACCGGCGAGGCGCGCTTTGCGGCGGCGGCGGCGGCGAGCGCGGCGGCGGCGGATCTGGCGCGCCAGCTGTGCGCCGTGTGACGTCACTGCTCCTCGCGCATGCGCAGCACGGCTCTTTGGGAGCCACGCGAAACTGCTCAACCTCGGCCAGTGTAGCTCACGCTACAAAACCGAAATTTAGATGTCGATTTTGCGCATTCCCCGGGTGAGTAATGGCGGCCCTCCCGCCGCGGCTAAGAGCAGCCGGGAGTTCACGCGCTCAACCCTCACTCTGCGCCGCGGCCAGTTCATTGGCTCACTCAGGAGGGGGCGACACGGCGGCGAATTCATAAACTGGCAAAACTCTCCCAATATACGGCTCTGGGTCAATCCAGTGCCGTTTAGAGAAAGAGAGATTTGGTCAATGGGAGGAGCCGGCGGCAGCCAGCTGGCATGGAGCGGCGAAAGGGTGCCGCCGCCAGCATCGCATATTACTCTCCTGATGATTCCTTCGAACTAAAAATGACCGAGATGACCTTGTAGGTGCTGCGTAGATATTTTTTTCCTTTCTGGATGAGGCTGAAACTACATGAATAAATAATGGTAAGAGTTTTATGGAAGTAGAGAATTTCAAGTTTCTGAGTACGTTCACTGAGCCAAAAATAGCATTGACGAGAAAGGTTTCTTAAACATGACGCGAAACTAGGAACATGGGGTGGGCATTCGTGGTTAGGGACAAACTTCCCACGGAGTCGAGTCCGCGGTTTTTACCGCCCACTCCGTCGTGAACGCGAAAAGATTGAGCGCATTCTGAATGTCGCCGTTACAACAATGTCACGTACGTTGCCCTTTCAGCTATGAAGATCCGCAAAACCAGCTCTGGCATGCTGAAATATATTCCTTAAATACATCCTTACCTAAAATTAGGATTGGAGTATATACGTTGCTGTTGATTGCCTCCGCTCGGGAAATATTCGTGGTTAGTGGCTGGCCACATGCAAGTGCTGTCAATTGCGGGTCGCCTGTCAATATCGCCCGATCAGGCCGAGTTCCATTCGCCCCGAGGAAGCCACACAGGGAGCGCTATCATCGAGAAATGTTTTATCGATAATCAATGTGTGAGATCGTATGCTGAGGAGGACCAAGGCTGCTCTGTGGCCGGGCTTCCTGTTCGGAGCGGCTGTCCTGGCACCGGCTCTTTTGTTGTCTCTGCCTTCGAACTGTCTGCGTCCTCGCGCCCGCCACGAGCCTCGCCCTTTTCCTTCTTCTTCCTCTTTCTTCCACGCTCCCCTCCCCTCATGCCTCGGCTCCCGGTGGCTCTGAACGACTGTTCTTGTTGGATTTCTTGTAAAATATTCCTCCAATACGTCCATCTCCGCGTCGCTGGTGAGGGTGGACGCGGATGGGGCCGCAGCTGTTAAATGGGAGCCTGTTGGAGGGGCCGGTGTGCGCTCGGTGGAGTGGGCCGGGGCCTGGTCTCGGCCGACGGGTCTGTCCTCTTCCACTTCGACTGGGGCAGGACATGGTGTGTCGACCTGGTCGGCTTGGTCTGCGCCAAAGGCCGCTGGGGCCAGGAACTCTGGCCGGTCCCGGAGGAGTAGCTGGACTGCGGCCGCGACGGAGGCGGGACGGCCAATCTTCTTTAGGAAGTCCTCCATGCCGGTGGCTGGCTTCATGGGTGTCCTGGTGGATGACGGGGACCTGGCACAGCCAGCAGGCGTCTAGGTGATCTTCAGAAAGCGAGAAGGGCGGTAGGGTATACCCCTGGAAGGGCTGTGGGATCTGGGCGGGCAGTTGGGAAGGGTTTGGACGGAGGCTGGTTCTCCATCTGTACCCTGGACACGAAGTGGACGGCCTCTTGGCCGTCCTGGCCGTCCATGCGTCCACGGTGTGGCAGGTGGCTTGCACCAGGCTGGTTCTCCAGCCTGCCGTCGAGACCACTCCACCTCATGGGGTGGAGCTCGTCTGCCCGCCTGGTCCCTCGAGGCTCTCCGGTGCTCCGCGTCTCTGCCGCCCTGCCTCTGCTGGATGAGATCAAGGCCAGGCTTGATCACCCGCTCTGCCAACCGGGTTGACCACCTTTGGTTGGTCAGCCTTGTTCTTCGCCAACGGGTTGACCACCCTGTCGGCTGGTCTGGCCGGTCTCGGCTGCCGAACGGGTTGACCAGCGCCTGTCGGTCAGTCGGTCTGGCCTGTCTCCTGCCGAACGGGCTGACCACAACCGGTGGGTTGGGCTGGCCAATCCTCCAGCCCGAAGCGGCTGACCATCCTGGGAGTTGGTCCGGCTGGCCTGCCGGTATCCCGGGAGGCGGAAAGTCGCCCTCGGGATGGCGCCGCCCATTCTGGTCCTTCCGGGAGGGGGG
>JAZHYW010023919.1:0-85598 GCA_037355805.1 Ixodes ricinus
GGTTAAGTAGTCAAGTTATTACTTAATTGCTGAACGCGAACCGCCATCTTGGAGCTGCAGTGGTACCCTGTCAAGCTGCACTTGTTGCAGCTTTTTGCCCAACTACCTAATTTCTACGCGAAATAAAATAAAACCGATTGATTGACAACTGCGCCAGTGGAGCTGAATCTGCCGAACTTGAGATTCGGCGAAAGTTCGGCAAAGATTCGGAAAAAAATCGGCAAATGTCTGCGTACGCGCGAGAACGCGATGTGGCCATGGATTACAAATGTACGCCGTGCGGTCGTGCGATGACCATCGTACCGTAGTAGTACAACCAGCGGTCACGGCGGGGTGTGGAGGAAAGCAACACGGTAACTGTGCGTTCGTCGGCCTTTTTGGGTCTGGTTCTCTTCATTATTGTCTGCCTCAAGGACAGAAGATCGACCAGTTATTTACGCAGTGATGTGTGTACATTTTCATTAGACCTTTTGAGTGATGCAACGGGGTAGTTGAAGCATTCACTGGCAATTACTTTAAAGCACTCCTCGCAATTATAACAATCCCGGTTTTGGCTCACAAGTAGTTTGTGTCAAAACAAAATAATATGCGTTGTAGTTAGCGTTATTTTGCCTTTTTTATGTATCTGCATAAACACAGAACTATCATGCTGGACGTTGCGCATCCGACATCCCTAACTTTTCCCTCTTCCTGAACGTCCGTGTGTGTCCTAACACCAGAAACCGGCATTTCAAAGGTTAAAAACGAGACGTTGCCAATATGGGACACATTGCATGCAAAGCTGACGTCAAGTGACCCCAATAGAAAAACATGAAAATTTACAATAATATTGTTATCGCTCCGGGAAGGCTCAGTAACCGTTGCATTCGTTTTGCGCACGAAACGGTGACTCCCAAAGAAAGCAAGAGTGCAGTGCTATTGCCTTTGCATTAACAATGTATGCCTGCACACACTTGCAGGCTTGCGCTGATGAGGCCTCAAAACCGAAACTCTCGTTAGCGTGATTCGTGACATGCTGCATCGCTACTACCCAAACACGTTGTCTCGCCACTTCTGCAAGAAGATCACTAAGATTGTCAGTAAAACACAAAAACGACACCTATACATTTATCTTGTAGAATATCACCTTATTTAGTAATAACTGTGTCAATATGCATTGCATTGTTCGCATTTAGGTTAAGGAAAAAAAAGCCTTTTTACACCAGAAAGAACTAAATATCCAAGTTAAGTGTGGTAACAGTGTATTTTTGCCGAATCTTTACCGAATCTTAGAAAAGTTCGGCTTTGCCATTCAAAGATTCGGCGCCGAATTTTCGATTCGGCAAAAGTTCGGCCAGTTACAGGTTAAGAAATGTTTTCGATGGAAAGGAGGGCTGGGGAGGAGGAAGCGTACGGAATACTGGAGAGGAGGAAACCTCTTCCTCTCTCCTGCGTTGCGTCTCCTTCCTCCTCGCCAGCCTTCCTTTCCCTCTGAACCCTCGAGCCAATAGCACCTGGAAGACAAGGCCTGCGCTTGACGTCATCGTTAGTGGATCGCCGACCCGCCCCAAGCGGCAGGCATGTGGGTCTCGGCGTGCTAGCGTCGCGCTCAATGTGAGACGCTGCAAGACCCGCCTAGGCTACACCTCCTGGATAACAAAGCCGTGGTGCTGATAGAGATGGCGTCATCCGCGAAGGCCCACTCGGGCCACAGACTGGACACGACGATTGCGTCAACGTTCGGCTCCAACTTGACTCGAAGCCGAGCGCTGACGCAACACTCGTTTCCAATCTGCGTCTCGCGTTGGCCTTCGCTGGTGACGCAAAAATGTCAGCACTACGGCCTTGTCTTCTAGGCGGGGTTGGCCTGCGGCGACGCTGACGCGAGCTAAGCTGCCTGGATTCACTAGCGACTAAGTATGGGGAGGAAAGGCCTCGTGTTCTAGGCGGTTCGAGCCTCTGTTTCCACTTGCAAAAGGCCTCCACGCGGGTCTCTCCTCCTTCGCAGGACCGTGGACCGTTCCCTGGTGGAAGCGGCGCTGCACGGCATGAGCAACCAGGACTGCGACGCTGCCTACCCGGACTGCCACCTGCCCTGACTATGCCTCATCGCCACACGGCGTGGCCACGGGCCACTTTTATTTATCACTCGCTCCCCCACCACTCCCGAAATAAAGATCCCATTCCCGTGTCACAAAATGTCCAATTCGAAGTTCGAACAAGTCAGAGGACCCTAAAGCTAGTCGCCATTTGTTCGCTTTAATTCTAACAAAGCAAAAAAAAAAAAAAAAAACAACAGAAGGACGAGACACAGATGTTTTTCTTCTGCTTTATTATATAGGGTGGTTCAAGTCACCAGGCTCGATCTAAAATGGACCGTAAAGATTGACACCTGCACGTAGCCATCTAAACTTTTCGTCAAAGGTGTATTTCACAGGTCGGTTTTTTCTTGTACAATTACAAAGCGTAGTTCTTTTTTAGTAAAAAATTGAACCAAGAAACTTGCCAGGGTCTACGGCGGGCGGCGACCCAGACGACCAAGTCCAGTAGCGGGGTGTGTTTGGCGTTCGTATTGATAGATGGCGTCGAGAGCAGCGTCTCAAGGTGCAGCCGACCAGCGAAAGAAAGCAGACGACTCGCAGACGAAATCCGTTGGCAGCAAAAGCGCCGCCGTTATGCAGACGCGTTTTTTTACTTAAAGTTTTGTTTTTATTGTTCGCATTTATTTTTTAACCAAAGGTACATTTCAAAAAGATTATATTCATTTTAATAAACCACGGTGGTCGCGAGCCGTCGCGATAAGGAGGTAGCGCCATCTATCAATACGAACGCCAAACACACCCCGCTACTGGAACCCTGTCGTCTGCGTTGCTGCCCGCCGTAGACCCTGGCAAGTTTCTTGGCCTTATTTTTTGCAGAAAGAGAGCTACGCTTTGTAATTTTACAAGAAAAAACCGACCTGTGAATTACACCTTTGACGAAAAGTTTAGATGGCTACGTGCAGGCGTCGATTTTTACGGTCCATTTTAGATCGAGCCTGGTGACTTGAGCCACCCTATATATTGGGGTGTTTGCAGCATGCCCTCCTGGTTTGTCCAAGTGGAAAGCATACGTCGCTGTGATGCGATTGTTTTTTCTTCTTCTCGCAAGCTTTACCTTTTGTAAACAACGGAATGGTGTATATGCCGGACATATTTGTCTCTCGTAAAACGTGCATGACACGAGACTACTCCAAACACACTGGTTGTGGCGGGGAAACAGCCTTTCCTGGCTATGCTATGAACCTCGGCATGATTATGTAGGTCTCGGTTATGAAGCGCCCATTTCAGTTCGCTCGATACATTCATGTACTCTTTATTTACTAGATATACAGGGAAGTTTGCTAGCGTCCCTTGCTGGGGAAGAACGAAAGCTGTCTGGGTCCCCAAACAGCTTGGGGCGAGGCACTGCGCATGCGCATAAGTTCTGCGTATACACAGTGCGACGCGAAAGCTGTTTGGTGGTCCAAAGCGTAAGGGTCCCCTATTCGTTCTTACTTATGCATCGTCCTTGCACCTCGGGATCAACCCACATGACGTCATTCGGTTCTTTAGTCGTAAAAACTGAACACTCCTCCGTTGTCTGCGAGTGAGCAGGCGGTCTATCGGTTTCGGTTCACTTGGGAGTTCGTGCGTTGATCAACTAAAGTCGGTACATCCCCGATACTGCGATTCACAGTCGAGTCCCCGTATTCCCAGCAGTGCCGAGTCCAGGTACTTCATGTCCCGGTCCACCGTCTCCCTGGAACAAACAACAGGTAAAAGAAATATTTAAGGCAACACGGACGAAATTAGTCTTGGTCAAGACAAGTGCGTGGATACGCCATATAGGTCTCATCGATTCGGACCACTCAGAGCGCCCATTGATCACGAAACTCCGGCTGCAAATATATCTACGAAAGTACGTCAGGTTGAAATTGGGACAACTTTCAAAGCCTCCAATTCACACTCCTTTTATTTATGACGCAGCAGCAGTGAGGCAAATCACTTTTCTGTGCAGCTTAAGCACCAGGTGTGTCCTGCTAAAAAAGGGCATAGAACTGTCGGACAGCCGTGCTTTATCTGATCAAAATACTGGGTCCTTAGCCAAACCAAAAGCAACACTTAAAATAATTATCTGTGGCTTTCTTAAAGACAGGGGAATGTGATATGACAATTAGGTACTAAAATAACGACATGAACTTGTTTTTGTACCTTAAGGCCCGATCCGCAAAAGGTCATTATGGTGATATCTCACATTGCCTCATGATAGTTAAAAGAAATGCAGAGGAAACGATATTGGCTTATAAAAATGAAGGAAAAGAAATAACAAAGTTTTGGTTTTTAAGTTAGGTGGCGCAAGCTACCGTCCGTTATACAGGGTGCAGCCGTTAACATCTATAAGAGTCACTTCATTTAAACACGAAACATGTGCAGTTGCTCATAGAAGTGAGTCGTGACCATCGCGCATTCGCAGGAACCCGTTTTCGAAGAGCGAAGCATCTTATCCGCCGTTCGAGAGCCAGTGTCACCACATTGGCTAACTATGAACAACCATGAGCTAATGAAAAGCCATCGAGGGTGTTAAGTAAAGATGGTTCAGAATTTTGCGTGTGAGTACGACCGACTCCGTTACGACTGCTTGAGTTCCACTACGACGCCTTGCAAACCCCCGTAAGCAATCGTGAGTGATCGTGCCCAAGCGCCAAAATCTGAACCAGCTTTCAGAATTACAGGATGTCAGCCAGATGATGGGCAGCGCATAGGCCTTGTAAATTTCTAAGTGCAATTGCATTTTTTTTGCTACGGCGGCACCGAGGGTGTCTGCGCGGTCAAAGCACTGCAAATGATCGGGCTGGAGGCAAGTCGTGTGAATGACGACTCTGGTTCTTCGCTGGTCCCTGTAAGCGGACAACAACCGGCCTTCGGCTCGGCCATGCTGGAGCACGATGGGCAACGTTCAACTCACTCTGCGGCTTCGCGTCCCACATCCTCTGCAAGATCCCGTCCCTGGACGCAAGCGTCCAAGCGGTCACAGGCCACAGTTCGGACTTCCTCCAAGAAGCGCTGACGGTCGTAGTCGCTGATCCTGGACACGAGCTCGTTGACGCCCTTCAGGCCGATCTGAAGCCACACAAGCATCCCACGGTATTGTACAGAAACTGTAGATAGGACGCCGGCAGGAGAGGGAAATATGGGAAGCGGGGATGCAGACTAAATCGACTCTGGAGACATAGAAAATGTAAGATGGATATTGCTAAGGAAAGTATCTATGACAATTCCAGGGGAAGCTTGTTGTTATTTGACCCCAGGATAGGGCCGTTACGTGCTAGGGTGTACAGAACGAAATATCAGGACATAGCTGCGCTGTGTAGGGCACGAAGGGACGAAAAGGAGACGGCTGGACATTTAATACTTTACTGTATAGAGGCTTCACCCTGCGGTCGTTCAAGGCGATACTAATTTAGTGAAGGCTTTGGGCTTTAAAGGCAGCGACTGCAGAATAGACATGTGAAAGCAGAGATCACCAAGCACATCTTATCGGACTGGCGGCCTACGTTGAGTGAAGAATGAAGTTTTGTTGAGAATTGTAGAAGAGGCTTGTGCGTAGCAGCGATATGAGATTATTTTGCCTTTATTGATTATGAATTTAATCTGAGATTAGTTAATTTGAATTAGAAGTTTTGACTAAGTGGCGCAAGCCGCCGCCCGATTTAAAGGGTTCAGCTGTATCCATTCATTCATGCTTCTCCAAGAAGCAGGTGATGAAATGCAATCACGCAGACATCTCGCCACAGTCAAATAGCGAACTGCTTTTCAGATCAACAAAGTTGTCTGGTAGGATCAAGGCAAAAATTGCCTTCGAAACCCCACAAATAAAGGTAGCGTCAAAGCACGTTTGTGTTTTCTTCTGGCATGTAATACCCTTTGACATCACTGTAAGAAATATTTCGGCGTTGAATCTAAGATCAGGTAAGGCTATAAGCCTATAACGAGGTGCACAGCGATACCCCGAAGCCAGATGAAATCAGTTGGAGTTTGAACCTCGTGCAACAAGTTTCGGATTCCGTATGAGAACCTCTCGAGGGACTTCGCCATTGCTCTGTCAGTCATCGTATAGATACTGAACACGCTACTGTTTTCTAGCATGCCATACGAACACCTCTTGGCCTCTCTAAATAAAATAAACTTAAAAAAAAAAGATTAGCCACAGTCTCCTGTTGTTGTTTTTGTTGTTGTTTTTCAGCACTTGGGACACAGGCTCACCTGATTGCTGAGCGAAAACGTGCCCTCGTATTGCTGACTGCCCGGAGCGTTCTGCTCGGTATCCATGAGGGAATCGGAGCCGCCCGTGAGGAGGCTGTACACGGCCTGCATGCCCGCGGCGCCGGCGCTCAGGGTGCCCAGCGCCGACTCCCCGGACAGACGCTTGCGACGACCAGCTCCTCCAGATGCTGAGACAGACGCCGAGTCGCCGGAACCTATGGAAAGCAGGGAAGAAGAAAGACAACGACATCGAATCGTTGCACACACAAGTGGAAAGACCCCTACAAACTATTGGAATGATTAAGAGATACGTGGACGACATTTTGTTATGCTCGGTTTGAGACGTTTTGTGTTTGTCCCCCTTTTCGTCCGTCGTCTCCTGTCTTTCAAAAATGTGTTTCGATCCCACTCTGAGTAAACCACCACTAGACATCGCTGATACGTCGTCGCGCTCGGAGCCATATACACGGCTCTGGTCGCACTGATAGCGTTTTTCGTTAATGTAAGCGTCCTTTGCTCTGTCCACTCACTCAATTGATTAAACTTCCTCTTCTGTACCATTCTCCAAAATATTATAATTTATCATTTCTTTTGTTTTGTCTCAAATGGCCTTTCAATCACCGCTAAAATTCCGCTCTGCGAGTCAGCGCCGCCAAGTAAAAATGCACAGAATAGAGTAACGGAGGACAAAATGATTGCAGACACAAAGAGGAGGCTAGTAATTTGGTGAAAATTATGCGAGGGAAATTGAACGAAGTAAAACTAACTGGCACAGCTTGAGACAGGCGGGACAGAAGAAAAAAATTGTAACTCCATCCCGTGTGCCTTTGGTCCGAAGACGAAGTCTCATTCCTGTTTCCATGCAGAAAACTATGTTACGGCCTGAGAACTTGAAAATATATTTGTTAGAAGTTTCAACGTGGAAGCCGACGTATCCTGCAGAGACGCTTGAAGGTCTCTTCGCAAAATGTCCGCTGCTGCCACTCGGAACCTTTCAGGGCTTCAACAACGCACATACATATATGCGGTAAAGGATCTGAGAGGGCGCGACTTGAGCGTAGTAAATGAGCTAATTAAAGCGGGCGGAACATGCATAACCCCTCGGAATAGCAAACCAACATTTAGCATTGCGGAACAAAAGAAGTGCAAGCATTCAGCGCATGCGTGACGCCGCCATAACTTTAGTCCACAGGAGGTAGGCGGAAGTGCAAAGCACGTCTCGTGCCGTCCCCTGTTCTGCACGTGCAGACTAGAGCCTTAGCGAGGTTATGGTAGTACGCGCAGTCTAAAGTTCCCTCGATGCATCGCGGCAGCAGCGTCGTAGACAAACTGGCTGGTGAGATCGGTCTATTCGCTCTCTTACCTTATTTGATTTTATTAACCAAGATAGCGCGTCTGCAGCAGTCTTATTTCTGCGCCACTTTCGCAAAAAAACAGCACAGAAAACCATATAGTTCATTTGAAAAGTTCAGAGATCCTTCGTAACTTTTAATGCAGGTAACGTTACGGCTGAACTAAAGTTTGCTGTTTGTCCTGGGGCAAACCACCTACTCACGTTATCAAAAGCTGAGTTGGAAAGTCCTTCAGACTGCCGTTGAACTGAAAAGTTCCATCAAAACCTTCCTACACAGCCGATATCCGCTTTTCAAACGCCACAGCAGTCTGATCTTCGATTCCATTGAGCAAGGAAAGGTGAGACTCACCGAACGCCACTGTAGTGAAGATCGACAAAAGCATCGTCGGAGGTAGAGCGCTTGACCACATCGTGCCGACGGGAACACTGAGCCGCTGACGGGTCGATGACACACCAGGGGCAGCAGCCACGTCAGAGAACGAACAGAGTTGTCAGTGGCCCTTCACTCAAACACCCGATTCCGGAATTCCCAAACGCGAGAAGATAACAAAACAAACTGTCACAGAGTATTCTTTCGTTAGGCGAGTGGCCAAGACCAGTCGTTTATCTTCCGGAAAAACCGGAAAACCTTATCTTGGGAGGGGAAGCGCTGGAAGAGGGAGGGTTCGTATTTGATTGTTCAAGGAGACTTGGAAGATCGGGAACAAAGCGAAGTAGGTCAGCTTGCTTTTCTGTAAGGCGGCCGGACTGGAACGCTATATTGCTTTTGTTCTCGATTTCTTTTATTGTTGCGTCACAGAAAGTTTTCTGGACACTGTGTCTTACGAGTGACAACCATGCTCGCGCGCTGCGCCAAGGCAGTCATTGCTAATTTCTTCGAACTTTGGCGCAAGCGTATGTGATTCCCAAGTGGGGATGTTCAGTTCCTCGTGCGATTTTGTTTCGTAATTATAAATTCCTCCCTTTCATTTTCTTCGCAATGATGCTCCTGTGCTCTTATTTTGTGTGTGTTACTCACTTTAGCAATGTTCAATAATTATCGAGTATCTTTTGATGTAAAATACACTACCACGCTTTCGCCTGAAACACTTCATTCCCAACACTCTTTTTATATTTAGGATATAAATAATATTTTTCTCTGCGAGTAATTAATGACACAACTTGATTTTTTGTGGGTTTGTACAGACAAATGGTATCAAAATGGAAGTCAAGAGATAGTGAGAAAATGATTTTATTGATGATCCGAGAGATGATGAAAAACAACAAGCCCTTAAGAAGCTAGAATTCTAAAATAATTATTGAGTTTATAAAAAAAATACGTCGTAGCAATTATGGTGAAGGGGACCGCCACGGTTTGCCCAAACGTCTGCTGAGAAACTTCCGAGCCGGCGAATAAGAGCAGAGTCCTTGGAAACTTTGACAGGACGGATCTCGAATACTGCGCGAGAACACCTCGGCGTACTTGTTGAGCGGCGGCAGCTTTTCGCTGAAAACAAAGAAAACGTCTATAAGCATAGTACGGAGAACAAATTTTTATACATAAAACTAACTGCGCGAAACATGCATAGTAAAATACAACGTACACATATCAGCGATACAAATCATAACACTTCAGTTCCAATCTTATAAAAAATTGAGCAATACTTGCAAAGCGCCAGGGTATTTGAAGTTTTTTTTAATACGCGTTTTGAACGTTTTAGCAGAAACGCGTAATGCATCGGTTATTTAAAAAAATTAAACGCCTTAAAATTATTTACCTAAGATGTTATCAACGTTAGAACATGGCAATAAACAGTAAACCCAATAACATAAACAAAAAGGAGGAATGCAGATGACACGCATGCGCTGAATAGACCTTTTGCCAAAACTTTGCGGCTCCCTCATCGGCACCGAGATGGCTCTCGGATATGATGAAAGAAAGCCCAGGCGAGCGGGTAAGGGCAGGCGAGAAAATGCACTGCCCTCTACCTCTCGCGCACTTTCGTCAGTGTCCCACGGGAGATGCTGCGGGGCCCGGAACAAGGACGACCATACAGGACGTTCCCAGAATTCATCGCGTGCGAAGCGCGCAGCTTTTCGGCATTTGTGCAACGGGTTTAGCAGACAGAGCCGCGGTCGCTCTGCTAATACATCCTATAATAGACAGTCTGAAGACACAGACTGAGGCGTGACTTTTCCTCGTATGACGGTACTCTGACATTGGTCCTACGAAACTGTCTGCAGGCATGTTCGAAGCAAACATGTTTTGAGCATGCGCGAGGCGCGTCCGCAGACTGTCATGTTGTCTGCATTACATGTCTTTTGTACGATGATACGTGACTGCGGCTTACCGTGTTTTTGCACGGTAAGCTGCCTCCGTTCACTCCTACGTTGACAGTGCGGTGAGAGCTAACAGGCTCACCAGACCAATCAACTACTCATACACCAATCACGTGGTGTACGAGTAATCCCAACGAACCGCACGGTCAGCTTAGGGATAAATAGGGTACTGGCGACTGCAGCGAAATCGACGGCCCGAAGAACGGAAAGCTGTAGCGGCAAGTTCGCCAGCCAGCCTGCTCGAGCGAATGGGATATTCGCGACGCCTGGCAGTCAAAAGACGGAGCCGTAAATGAAGGTTAAAAAGCGCGCGGATGAGAATCGTCCCTAGAAAACGCGTGTTTACCTGAGATGTCGGAAGAAGGAAACGAGGAGCGGATGCCGGTTCGTGAGCCAGACGGCCAGCTCGCACATGAACCTCCGCCGGCAGCCGTCCTCTCCGATGCCCAGCAGCGCGAACGGAAGGTCCGTCAGACTGGGCGAGGACCCGAAGGTTCGGGGTCCCTCCGCGCCGCGGGCGGTGACCAGAGACATGCCGTTGAAGAGCCACGGCGACAGCGGGGCAGCCAGCGACGGGACCGCCTGAGTCAGGAACAGCCAGAGGAGGCCCAGGCTCTGAGACAGCCTCAAGCCCACGTTGATGAGCAACACGACCACGCTCGTGACGCCGAAGCTCCGCTCGAGAAAGGGCGATACCGTCGTGGGAGGATCTGGATCAGCTGTTAGAGAGAATGCCAGTCATTCTTGATCTATGGCCCTCTCGCAAAATGGGGCGAGTGTAGGCCTCTTTGGCTTCTGCACCTTGAACAAGTGTATTGATTACTATTATTTTTTATTTAAACGTACCTTAGCCAAAGATGTCAGAAGGGAAAACACATTTCGGTACACGTTCTGTTGAAGAGAGACACACGAAGCAGTCTTCAGCTTGCAAACAGAGGTTCATGTGCACCATCACGCTGAACACCGCTACCACATACGCATACGTAACAATTCGGAAGATACTGTAGTTGCACAATATGGATGTGTGCACTTATATACACGTTTGCAAGTCCGGTCTCAGGGCGCCGCCATCTTGCTCAGTGGGGTGCGCTCTGGGCGCGGCCATAGTCCGATTGCGACTCTTTAGCAAGACTTCGTAATCGGATTATGACGCGTCAAAGTGCACCCAGCCGAGCAAGACAGCGGCAGCGCCCTGAAGCCGGACTTGCATGAATTGTATCCGCTATGCGTGAAGAATACGTACCAGCAATATATATACTGGGTGTTCCATTTTGATTCAAACAAATATTTTAGAAAAAATCCATAAAAGATACACTAATACGGTTTGTGCCGGTGAGTTATACGGCCAGGGGGACATTTATGGGCGGCAAATCTTAGCGATAAGTCACCTAATCAACTAAAACGTCTTAATTAACTTTTTAATTAGTTAAAATAAACATATGGTTTTAATCAGAAACTTGCTGCTAATAATTGAGAACCACTAAAATACCAAGTCTAGAATGACTTGAAGCACGTGGGAAACGCGATGGTGCACCAAAGTTACCACACGCGCAGTACGTGCAAAGCTAGCAGGGGAAACGCGGATAATAATCTAATCATCCGCGATGGGGAACATCGCTACCTTTGGTAACTTTGGTGGTAACTTTGGCGCACCACCGCGTTTTTCACGTGCACCAAGTCGTCCTAGAATTGGTATTTTAGTGGTTCTCAATTATTAGCAGCAAGTTTCTAATTAATGCCATACGTTTATTTTAACCAATGAAAAAGTGAATTAAGAAAGCTTAGTTAATTAACCAGTATTAATTTAGTGATCGATTAACTGTCTTGAATGCATGAAAACCTTAAGGCCTGTTCACACACTTACGACCTCTTAGAACCGGGTGCCTTGGAACCTCTTAATATCTCTTACAACGAGAGGACACACTGGGGCCGTCTATTGGGTAGCAGTGGAAACTTGGCGGTCCGGCATATTTTCTATTTCTCTCGAGCATTATCCTTTCTTTCTTGGCTCGAAAAACTTTTGTCAACGTTATAAACGAGCCTTTCTTATAGGTATTACGCACATTTGACCTCGGAAATCCCGCAAAACCTTCGCTCTTGTGAAATGCAGTTCCAGGGTCACCGCATAGATGGCGCCAGAGTGCCAGTGTGTTCTCTCGTCCTAAGAAATTTTAAGAGGTTTCAACAGGTCTCGTCTCTCTCAATCGTACTCGGTTGCAAGAGTGTGAACGGGCCTTTAAGGTAATAAATCAGCCGAGTAATGCGATTATGTTAACATTTTGTAACAGGTCTGCAGCAGGCTCACAATTGTTCGATAAATTATATTATTCAAGGCGGTCACTTTAAAATTTTCCAGCACCACTCTCGGTTCAAAATCAAAGGCCACGAAAACACCGCTACTATAATCTGTAACAAAATATTTTATATATTTTTTCCCGATGAATCACTAAACTACTAATTTCTATCGTGTTCAACGCCAAAGCCAAGGGTACCTCCAAATCTCGAACTTCTGTTTTACAACTTCCCGAATTGATCAGGAAGAATAAGCGAAAGGCTGACGGAACTAAAGAAACTGACGCTGTTTGCAAGCATTTAAAGTGTCTACATTCCCACGTGAACACACAAACAAAGGATTCCTTCTGTACTCACAGTGGCGAAGCGTCGATTCTGCTCTGCACATTCCTGTTGAGAGTACGAGAAATATAGACGCGCTGACGAGCATGGTCCTGCCAGGCCCGCCGACCAGTTCGAACTGGAGAAACCTTCCTTGATGAGGTGCTGCCAGCACTGCGCTTATACTTTACACCCGTGGAAGGCCGGGCATGGTCTTGTCAATCGCTGGAATCAAAACGACTGCCACCGAGTTGATTGTTCACTTGTACGAATTGGTGGCGCCCAGACAAACTTCGTAACAACTAATCAGCAAAACAATAAAAAAACTTTTTACGTGATGCCAGTCAGTCCGATGAAATAATAACGTCAAAGTTTACTAAAATAAGGGGTGTGTTACGGACACCGCGAGTCCGCCGAGGCGTTTGGCGTGGACGCATGCATGTACAGCGACAGTTTCGCCACCTTCCGCGTCTGCTTGTAAACTGGCCATCATTCGATGACATTGCAGAAATCAACGCGCAGAGAAGCTTTATTTGTTTTCTTCTACGCTCAACGCCCATGATTATCATCGCTTAAAGCCGCGTTTTTATATCCGCTTATCGGCGAGCCTTGACGCTCGAAAACGTCGCCGTCACAACAGCGATATGAGTCATATGACAGATCCCGATGCAAATTGACGACAGTGAGGCCATTTCCTTCTGCATCCAACGTCCCACAGGCTCTCGTAGGAGTTTGGTCTTCCTCAACACACTTTCTCATTCAGCACGCTCTAGTAAGGCCACACGCAAAACGAGTGAAAAAAAATAATAATTGCGGTTTAATTATTTATCGTTATCAACACCCATGTATACCCAAAAAAGGAATCCCGTCTCACTAAGCACAAATAACTAGATATAGCTTCTAGTGTTCCGCCAGTGACTGGTCAGCCGACCTGAACGTTCACGTGACCAGATTCGTTTTTCGTTTTGTCCGACAGAGAATCTGGACCAGCAGCGTTCGTGCGGGTTTGTGCCCATAACCCGTATTGACGCAATCGGGGCTTTGGGGGCGAGGCCTCTACACCGCCCTGTGTCCACTCGTTAAGGGCTCTTGTGTCCATGTCCCAGTTGGCGTGCGCTGTTCCAGACTTCGGCGCTCGGAAGAGCCACTCCATAGCTCGCCTTCGCGGCGGCCATCGGAGCGTCGACGTGCGTCCACCTCGGACATCCCACGCCGGACCGACGTCCCTCGGGCTTTCTCACCCGTTGTAGATACATGTTTGCTTCGGAACTCGCTCGATCGACGCCCAGAAGACAGACGGAGGCGTCGGGCGCTAAAGCCGTGGTCCGACCCCAATCCATTGCACGAAAGACCGTCTGCAGCAGACAATGCTTGAGACGTTCCTCGTATGAGGGTCCTGTCATAATGCTCACATAAACACTGTCTTCAGATATGTTGGGAGCATATGAGGCAAACATATTTCGAACTTGAGCGAGGCGCAGAAACTTCTGCGCCTCGCTCTGCAGTGTGGCTGTGGCTTTGCGGAGCTCTCAGGGGCGCGACCGGGCGGTACGCTGCCGACCAGATGCATGACGTGCTTGCAGAAGGAAGGAACAGACCTGACGTGGGCGAGAGGGGCCTCGAGGCAAACGCTCGAGGCAGCGAAGGACCTTCGTTCAGGGCGCGTCAGTCGAGAAATGCATTTTAACTCCTGATGTTACAAAATAATAGTGGAGAAAGTTGCGACAGAAAGTGTTTTTGTAAAACAATAGGGCTATCAGAATTGCTCGCATTAGCACTTTGAAGCGTGCATCGAAGCGCCCGCACCTGAATCGGTAGCAGACGTTCGAGTATAGTAACCCCTTACGTTGCAGTTTGTAGTTCATAAGGCTGGCGTTTTCAAATTTATATTTCATTAGAAAAGAAGGTGGTTCGGGGGAGGGGGAGGTGTTCAGCGGGTTGTTAATTTTTGACCGTTCTGTCAGTGATGTTCTCCTGGCAAGATTGAAGTTCAGTGTTTGTCAGACCGCTGATGGGGGATTCCGCTGATATCGGCAAAAACCTCCAACTGCCTGGCAAGACCGCATCATACTAAGTGGCAGGTTTTAGGGAGATATATTTTAAGGAATAAAGATTAAAATACGCCAGAGACAGGCGAGAGGTAAACTTTCAATACGTACCGTAGAAAAAAAATCAAGAAAATAAAACGTCGATATTTATTTCTTAATTTTATTTATTTCTTTGTTTTGTGCTTTGCCAAACATAAAAATTGGGTGCTTTCTTGATTAGGGGGAAAATAAAGAATATTTCTCTCCGTTTTGCAAGGTTCGATGGCACTCCTCGGCTACGATTCAGAGCCTGATATCCAACGCGTCGTTAAGGAAATTTCCCCACATTATTCTACCCGCAACGCAGAGAAATGTAGGATGGTCACGCAACGTACAAACTATGGCTATCAAATGTTAAATGTCACTCTTCCACATTTACTAAATAGTCTTTGCACTGATAATATTGATTTTGATAGTTTAACTTTCAAGGACCTGCGCTTATAATTTTGTACGTGATTTTTGTTTTCATTCTATGTTTTGCACTTGGGTGAACCTTGGTTTTGAACAAATGCCAAACGTAGATGTGCAACGGTTTGACTGTATACATTGCATTTTTTGTATTTTTCCGCATGCTTGCTGCTGATCATTGTAAGGGGCCAGAGGACCAGTCAAGCTGCCTACTGCAGCTTTTTTCCTTTGGGCCCTCCCATCATTAGATGGAAATAAAGTTATTATTATTATTATCCAACGAGTCAAAAGATCCACTAGTGGATATTCAGGCGCGTTGGAAGTTCAGACACGTTGGACATTCAAGCCTGGTTGGATCTTCCGTCTCGTTGGATATTCAGACTTGTTGGACATTCCGTCTCAATTGGATATTCTTTCTCAATGGATATTCCGTCTCGCCTGCCACGTGGCCAAGTGGATATCGTGCGCGGAGCGGCATACAGTCTCATTCCTCTGGCTACCTGATTTGAGCAATGCGTTTCGAAATGTTTACGTATTTCGAGCTGATAGGTCTTCAAATTTGTTAAAAAGATTGTTGGTCGCTCAGGCGGATTCTAGAAAGCTGGTTAAATTTCTCTAACTTTGCAAAACATCTACAACTTAGAAAAAAAAAAGACGTACAGTTTTGCGGATCTTTAGCTGCCCAAATACCCAATATTTATTTTAGAAAGATGTTTTATGTAGGTTATCGTTTTATTAATAAATTGTTTGAAAAAAAAAAGGCTTCAAGAATAAAATGTAAGCCCGTACAACGATGAGTGATTGGTGCACACAAGACCAACTGTTTACACCAGAACACTACGGAGACGAAGCTTTGTAGACTGATATAAGTTCCCCTTTCGGCATGCCGCACCTTTCTCCACGTCTTCAAAACAGGACAACGTGGTCAGACAAAAACATAAAATATTTATTCACTTTATGCGTCACTCAACGACTACTGAAAGAACTGTCACGTAGCCACTGGGAGCACACAAAGGTTCGTAATTCTGTCCAGGTAACTGCAGACATCCTGGTAGATGGCAGCATGGTCACTGGTGACTGAGGCAAACGCATCCATTGGGTGGAGCCTCTCGTTTCTTGCCGAGACGGAGTTTGATGTTGGTCTTGCCACAGCAAGCGGGTCCAGCAAAAGAGCCTGGATTCGATTCTGTGGGGCATGCTGCGCACCCTGAAGGAATTAAGTTCCTTCTCGTATTTTCTTTAAAAATTTGGCAGTCTTTTGCTTGGTTTCTTGTTTAATAAAGGCTTCAATGAACAGTTTAAATTAAAAACAAATGAACTACTGGCAAAGGACTGTGACAGCAGAAAGTTTGAAAATTAGTCGTAATTACTTAATTAGGTTTCATAAATTATATATATTGCGCTTTCGGAAGACGCTTACAAGAAAAGCACAGCTGGTTTCATCGCGTAGAGCTGTCTTATTTTTTTTAAGGGTTAGCTTGTTTTAAATGGGACACCCTGTTTATTTTTGCCCAAGCCAGCCGTTTTCTCTGAGAGGCCAAGACACCACGAACATTTATTTTAAATCCGTCACAAAATTACGAGGATCTGGTACACTTTATTTCAGGGATGCTTTTCTTCACCACTCGTTTATTTACAAGAAAGCAAAGTCTCCTCAGAAACATATCGACTCAACTACGAATTGCATATTTTTACTATACTGCTACTTTAGGTTCTAGCTTTTCGCACTGCACAGCATGTAGTAATATTCTACGTCTCCACGGTTGCTATATTAAGTGTTCAGTCTCAGTGGACATTCAGACCTGGATAGAGCTTCCGTCTCGTTGGATATTAAGACTCGTTGGACATTCCGTCTCAATTGGACATTTTGCATCGATGGACATTCCGTCTCGCCTGTCACGTGACCAATTGGATCTTTCGACTCGTTGGATCTTCTGTCTCGATGGGTATTCGGGCCGTAAGCGCTCGGCTACACGCTGTGCTTGCCCGCGCGAGCACTCGCGCGAGGAAAACAGTTTCTCAACCTCCGTCTTTGAAACGACTGCAAGTTGCTCAGAGGCAGCTCTTGAGATGGAGGCAAGAAGAGCACGAAAGGTACACCATAAACCATCCTCACTTCGGTCAGCACGCGTGTCCTCCACGTGCCGATAGGAGAGTCATCGCACATACGCAGTGTGCTGGTTCTTCACAGTTCAAGAAAAATTCACCAAGAGGGTGCGACTTCCACAACTCTCGACGCTCCTAACCTCGATAAAAATAAATACAGAGACAAAGTGGCGCAACATCGATCTATCAAGGACTTCCTAAAAAAAAGGGGGGGGGGGAAGAGGAGCGGAGTAAAATTTGATGTTTTTTGGAGGCGTCGAATTTAGTAGCAGTACATAATATAAATCGGTTTGAAGTCAGCGGCCCGTCTATATAAATCAATTGAAAACAAGGTGGAGAATAAAAATCAGTATAATTTAAATAATGATTTAAGTCGCGATTTAAATCAGTCCAGTTTTACCGTGATTTATATGAAACCTTTCCCACAAAATATTTTCGAACATATGTTTATACAATGTTTTCAATGTGCATTTGTTTTGTATTGGAATCAAATAATCGTCAAGCAAGAAAGAAGGTTGAACACGAGCAAAAATTAGTGCTCCTCCGAGCAAATCAGAGCGTCGAGCTTGAATTCAACTCTCCATTCTGTTCGTCAGCTACGTCCTACTGAAACAAGATCAGAATGCAAACGAAATAATCTAAAACTAGGAAAGTAATATCCTACTGCAATAAAGTCCGAACTCGAAAGCATAACTTTTTTTAAAACTAAGTATAAAAAAAAACGGGCTGTTTTTATTCCAGTATTGCGGGGATTACAGCAATAAATAGTTGTTAATTAAAGTGTACTTTACATTTACAATAATTAATTTTTCTGCAATGTCGTCAGTGATCGGACGAATTTATCAATCCATCTGCCATGAAAAAGAACACAAAACATCTAGGTGCAAAGATTCACTATTTTCTAGTTACGCTGATTTAAATAAAATAAATCTCATAATTAAAAAAAATCGTGATTTATTTTTTTACCACGGTTGAAAGTTAGCGCTCCGTCTATGTACCCTGTTATCCTTTCCTCCGTTTTTTCGACGCTGTTCACTCTTCGTAACCATGTTCAACGAACTCGCCGAACTTTCCATAGTACACGGTACTCGCAGGGTACTATGTCCTACTACAACTACTACCACACCTTACTTCTACCGCTATTACACAATAGTTACTACCAGGACCCGGCCATCTGAGTTCCCTGAACTCCAGGGCACGTGGCCGCGGACTCGCCGGTTGCCCCCCTTCCTCGCCAGCCGGCGCCAGGAGATCCCAGCGGAAGACGCGGCTCGGGATCGAGCTCCCGGGAAGCGGCACAATTCGGTTTGCTCGTTGACGGGAGCATCTCTGCCCGACGCGCTCGCCCGGACAACCCCCCGCGTGTTGTCACGTTGCGCCCCTTCTCTCGGCGGTGTCCGAAGCAGACGCCGCCCCCGCCTGGGACGCCCCCTTCGCCTCGCCGGTTCCTCGGGGCACCGTGGTGGTCGACTGCCTGGAGGCTGCTCCGGCTGGCATCACCCGACAAAGGTACTGTTCGAATTCCATTAGGCCACACTGCAAATGCTTCGTGCGAAAGACAGCCCGCAGTCACTGTCCGAGGTGTTCCTCGTACGACGTGGGTCATACGAAAACTGTCTGTTGAGATGCTCGAAGCGTGGATTTGTATAAAAAGCGTCAAACGTGCTTCAGGCGTGACCGCAGATCATACCGTCATCGTATGTGCAGAGAACATCGCCGTCTCTTCTGTTTGATGTGGGAGCAGTCCGACTGCGGCTTTACATGTGTAGACAGTCTGAGTGTAGTGCTGTTCGAGAGTTTTTGACGACGCTGTTATTCGCTGTAAATGAGAAATGTAGTCAGTGCAGCTCGACTGCTAGCCCGGGACACTGCGGTAGGGATACGCGACCGCACGTCGGCACGATGTTCGTCCAGGTTCGAACGGGCAAGGGTCGAGGTGCGACCCAGTTTGTGACCATGAGGGCCTTGCACACTTGCTACGGGGAAACTTTATTCATTTGAACTTTATTTGAAACAACAGCAGGCAGGAGCTTCAGCTGTCCCGACTTCGGCGCGAGTTTTCCACGTTCCACAACGCTTCGGTGTCTCGTGCATATCGAGCGCGCGCAAACAGCCAAAGCACGACGGAAGGCAGAGGGCGCGTGCAGGAGGCCGGGCGCTCGGAAGACGCGCCCTGCTGCTCTCCCTCTCCCAGGGACTTTGCGATAACTGTTTTCTACTCGCGGACAACTTGCTGCTTACTTGCCACAACATTTTAACGAACAAACTAAGTATATTATTAAAAGCTTATATCTACTTTTTTTTTGTAGAAATGTTGGCACTTACTTTTTATATTTAAACCTGTTTATTTTATAAATACCATTTTCTCAATTGGTTTTTGGAAGTTGGGTTCCACCGTGAAAAGACTGGTTCCCAGATTTGCGTTTGTGTATGGCCGAGTCCGTTGGGATCTCTCGTGACCGCTTACGGGGAGAGGGCAGAACACCGGAATACACATTGCCGCCATCATTCAGCTAGCCCTGCGTACAACTATAGGTTCCGCAGTAACTGCCAGATCAAATCGACGCACCTTATCTTTTAGAAGATGGCAGTTTATTGCTAGGATTCCGTGTTTTCGGAGTTTATTTCTTGTGAAATTCTGAGGTTGTTTTTTGGAGTTTATTTTTCGCTGGGGATTCGGGGTTTATCGGAGTTCATTTTTGTTAGATTCCCAATTCTTTGAAATTCGAAGTTTATTTTACTGCATAAAACTAAAAAAAAAAAATCGAAAACAAAACAAATGAGGTCCGGGTGCCATGACCCGTTGTCCCGAAAGAACCTCCACGTGCTAAAAAGCCAATCCCTTTTTGTCAGTGGTTCTAAATTTCAAAGGAAACTGAAGTCGAATCTCCTCAGGACCACTGACTTGCTCTTATAAAGTTTAGTTGTAAAACTCCGTCTTTTTTGCTGTATATTTTGACCCTGTGACCTCGAAATTCGTAGTTTTTCGGATAAATTCGAATTCACGGAAAATTTTACCGGCACGTGTTTTTCCGATATTTTTCGGATTTATCCGAAAACATGGAATTCTATTTATAACAAGGGTTCCGTGTTTCCGGTGTCTATTTGTCTTCAAATCTGGGGACGTTTTTTCGGGGTTTATTAATTTTTTTTCATCGGTGTATACCTTCAGTGCCGGGCAAGAAATTGTGGTTAATCGGGGTTAATGTTCTAAACCCACTACTATATTTTCTGGTTCATTGAACTAACGCCCGTGACCCAAATACTTGAAAAACGTTATCCCGGTACCGAGAGCACAAGTCAAATGGACGTGGTTCCCAAAGAAATAAACAACCTCAAGAGCAGTAAATAAAAATTAAAAAAAAAGGTGTTGCAGCTAATTTTTTTTTTTTTTCCAAACCTGGGAAAAGAAGCTCCGAATTGGAGTTTTCGGTTTTCCCAGATTCCGAGAAAACCAGTTCGGGGTTATCGGCTTTTATCGGTATTTACTAAAAAAAGAAAAAGAAAAAACAAAAACGGAACTTTATTTTTATATAACTATAGTCCAGTGCTACTCGCGAACGGGAGGAGTCCTTCCCTCTTTCCACATTAGCGGAGCGAATGCCGGAGAGAAGGAGAGTGGACTCCAGAGTTTGCTGTGCGAATGTGGAAAGAGGGAAGGGCTACGTCTCCGCTCTTCTTGAATTGCAACGTACTCATACGGTTTTGCGTTTTCGGTGTTTATTACTTTTTTTGTGAAATTTTTTGTAGTTTATTTTTTTCAGCGAGAAATGGGGAGTTATCGGAATTTATTTTGCTGTACCCAATTTTCCAAAATATAAAATACAAAAATAAAAATAAATAATATCCAAATACAACTATACCTTAAATGCTCTCGTATCAAATAATATTTCTTTATTTGGCATTGCCAGCACTGTTATTCTAAATACTGACTGTCGCACGACACAACGGGAAGCGAGTGCAGCTCGACTAAACTTCGGTACTTTACCACCACTCAACACTTGAACGCAGTCGCTGGAAAGCCTAAGAGCTCCTGCTACCCCCTCCCCAATAAAATATAAGGGTTCATATTTTTCCCCCTTACAAGAACGGGACCCCTTCTCCTCTAAGGAGCGCAAATAGTATGGTCCAAATGGGAAACTAGATCAGTATTTCGCCGTGAGCCAGAAGTGCAATGACCCGCTGTCCCGAACGAACGTTGACGAAATACACTGCGAACCCCCTTTGATCGATGATTCGAGATTTCAAAGAGAACCGAAGTGTCCCGTCCTCGGGACCACTGACCGTGCTCTGACCAAATACTGTCTTCTTTTTTTTTCTTTTTCTCTCTTGTGGTAACCTCGCAATTCGGAGTTTTTCGGCGAATCTGAAATGAGCAACCTTTTCCCGGCAAATGTCTTTTTAGGATTTTAACGGATTTATTAGAAAACACTGAACCCTATTTATAACGCGGTCAAAAATAGTTTAAGCTCAGGGTGAGAGAACGAAGCGCAGAAGATGAGACGTGTTTCGGGGCTACGTACCCGGACGATGGCGCCAGTGTACGGCGTCAGATCACAACGCACTCGATCAGACTCGAACCAGCAGAACTGCGAACCACCTTTCAGCGAAATTCGAACTTTGTCGCAATTTCGCTAAAAGGTCGAAGATTCGCCGACCGTGATGATGCACTTTTGGCGCTGCTTGATTCGTCCGATCGAATTCTAAGGGAAACGGAGTAGAGTCGTGGTGAGTTCATCGCACAGGGGATAGAGGTGGCACATGTGTCCGTTTCACCCACCCTAAAGAAAAAAAAAGGAAAAAAGAAGAGTTTTATTAAAATGAGCAACAAAAAAAATTCAGTCATAATCTTTTTTTTATTGTTTTAATAATTGCGATGATGCCAGGCGCAGGATGAAAATGGCACATGGATAATGCCTGGAATGAGTCTGGACGCGCGCGTTCTTGTTCCGCGTTCACGTATATGTGGGAAGGACAATGGGGAATCGGGACGCTTGTAATGGGGATATAGGCTTTAGTCGGACGAGAGGCGCTTTCGCCACGCGCATGCGCATTGTGCGTTGAACGAACAAAAGTCCTTCTTTTGTGCGGGCACGGGTGTTTAGAGATGTGGGATGGACGGAGTCACGGAGCAAACGCGCCGTCTGCTTGCTCCAGAAAGCTCCGTTGGGGAAAAAGAAAAAGAAAAGACACGTCCCTTTTGGTGCGACGGATCTCTCTCTCTCTCTCTTTTCTATATCTCTTTTATATCTCTCTACCTTTCTTTTCATTTAATACTCTAACCTCCACGCCATTCCGCATTGGGTTTTCAGAAGGGTTGCTGAATATGGTTTGACTTGGTTAACTGCTTTTAGCGAACGCTCTAAAGGCAATGTCTGAGTGACATCGGTTTTAATGCCGTCCTCATTGTCATCTTCGTTACACGGCTTTCATTGGATATGGTGGACTATACTCCGTTTCACCTTATGTTGTACCGCGGCGAAAGCTAGAAGCGCGAGCTCATTGCATTGGCAGCTGTCCTTGGTGCACGAGAGCTTGTGCCGCCGAGATGTGCTCTAGAGTCTAGAGCAAGGAGCTCGCGCTTGTAGCCTTTCCTGCGGTACAACACAAGGTGAAACAGAGTATAGAAAAACACTTCTAGCCCGCCATATATTGGCGTCACATCAGCGGCTATTCAGGTGGCATTGCTGGTCATTTCCTGCAGCATATATTTTACACCACCAAATTTGTTTTCCTCAGAAAGAACAAGTAACCACCAACACGGCTGCGATCACGCCACGTGCAAGCCACGCACATATGGATGGCAATGCCTAAATATGTACGCAGAGAAACAAAAACCTACGTAATAAATTTAGTTTCTTTTCCTTTTTTTGGAAACGGTATGTGCAGTGTTTTCGGCAACTTTCTGTCTACACGTACAAATAATACGGCGCAAAAATCGCTTTCCGTAGCGGGTAAGAGGAAAAATTTTGACTTTAGATTATATTGTAACTGTATAAGAAAGCAAACATAAGATACAAACATGATCAGATGCCTTGGCCTATTAAACAACAACGTTCTTTCAATGTTCCGTGCTAGAACAATAGGTCTTAAGTCCTCCCTCACGAGTGACGTGAACGAAAAAGTAATTTCTTCTACCGTAAAAATGGCCGCCGTGCCTAACAAGACGTGCGTCTGCCATGGCCAGACATGTACACGTTACCCCAAAAAGTAACAAAATACCGTTACTCGTCACTCGCTCAAAAGTATCTAAATACGTTACTCGTTACCGATTCTCAAAAGCAACCCGTTACTTTACCTCAAATGTAACGATTTACTTTTTCGTTACTTTGACGACCAGATACACAACTGCATTTGTTTCATGGTTTATTGTTTTCTTTTCATTAGTCCTTGCACTTAAGCAGTAACTGCATCTCGAAGTTTTCATCGGCATGTTTTCCCGCTTTATTGAGAACCGGCGACGCCTAAAATTCGATGTATACTGACGCGCTCGAAGGAATTGTAGTGTTGTGCTTCAGTAAAAGCTGGTGAATCTGGGATTCCCCTCTCTTGTTTATTCTCTCTGTTTCTAAAGTTACAAGTTGACAATGGGTTCTGTGCCTTTCCGTGTTGGCAACCTCCGAGTTTACATTCGGTTCGTACACGATCATAGAAGGTTCAACCAACGAACCTTATTGTGTTCGCTCAGTGAAAGACATTCCCAGCTGTAGAATTGTAAAGTCCCTCGATAATTATTTTACAAGTAATGACAACCAACAGAAATGACAAAGCACATTCCGCTGGAACAAAATGGCGCTATTCAGTTCAAACCTCCGTTGTGCGCCGCCTGTCGCTTCCTAAAACATGCACCGTCACGCAGTCGGCGACTTCAAAGAATGTCGCTACTTGGAGGAAGCTCTTATCTAGAGACTTTATAGAATTCGACTGAGGTGTTCAGCGATAAACGTTGCTGTACTGTCATACTGTTTAGTTGTTTTTCGTAGGGCTGTCCATCTGCCTTTGTCGCAATAGGTGCATACTCAGGTTAGAATTAAAGCGAGCCTGTTTAAACGCTGTTGTACACGTTACTCCTCAAAAAGTAACGAAATACCGTTACTCGTTACTTGGCCCTACAAGTAACTAAGCATGTTACTTGTTCGTTTTCTAGAAAAGTAACTAGATAAGTTACTCGTTAAGGTAACAATGAAGCAGTAACTCGATACTAGTAACGTGTAGGTGTCTGGCCGTAGCTCACGCGGCCCTGATGTCATACCGCTGGGATTGAAGTTTGCTGCTCTTAATTCGTTGTATGCCGTTTGGAAGTGCAGCCGCCTCTTCCCACGAACTAATGGCAGCTGAAAATCGTTTTACAGGGACCAAAAGCGTCTCAAATACGTCACTTTGTTTTCTGTCGAAAAAGGCACGCACGGCGAAAGGCGGTAGCTCGCGACCCTGTGAGGGCAAGCACACACTTCACTCGCTTCGATGATCGCGGTAATAATGGCGTGAAGATAGTTTTTCAATGGCAAGATGGCTGACGCCCTTCACAAAGATGGCGATTGGCTTTGAGGTAATAGAACCTCGATTGTCGTCCTTGCTATCTAGGAGGCTATGCTATATTCGAATGCCGTCGTCGCCGGCGCGCAACACTATAGCTTGTTGTGCTAAGGCAGTAATCGATGAAGACGAGCGTGTTGGTGAATGGATGCGAACACGTTAAAGGATAGAACATCGATGACGGGGACGGGAACAGGACTTCTTTCCGTCCCTGTTTCCATCCCCGTCTTCGATGTTTTATCCTTCCAGGTATTCGTGTGCTAAGGCCCCGGCCGCTTTGCGTTGCGCAAAGCGCAAGCGCCATTAAAAAGCTTGCGACGCTGGAGGCGGCTCCATCCCTGCAGATCGAATATTTTGACATTCAAAACTTGTATAACAAATTACAGGACGATCCATTGGACTCTTAGGGTATGCGTGGCCATGACCCTTGGAAACGCCACAAACCTCCCCCTTTGAGAAATGCTAACGCTGACCCCTTCACTTTTCTCTTTTCGCTCTCTCTTTTGCTTCTATTTTTCACTGCCTCCTTTTGGCGTCGTTACGGGGTCAGCGTTAGCGTTTCCCGAAGGGGTCACTAGCGTGGCGTTTCCAAGGGTCATGCTTACGCATTCCCTAAGAATCCACAAATAGATTTCCTTGTAATTTTAGAGCGCAGCTTTTAGGCGCCCGTTTCCGGATTTAGCGGCGTCGCCGTCGCCGTGGGCGTCGGCGTAACCGCGCGCGTTGCGCTATGGGACGTTTCCCGCTAAAGTTACAGGGGAAATTTTCCCGCTAAATTTAGCGGGGAAATTGAGGTCATGTGACCTCAACACCAATTAAGTTTCCCCGCTAAATTTAGCGGAGAAAATGACGTCACGACTTCGCGTCACGTCACTCATGAACAAATTCAGCGGCAGGAGGAGTGAGGGAGGAAAGGAGGAGGAGGGAAGAGGAGGAGGCGGGGAGGAGAAGGATAGAAGGAGGAGGAGGAGGAGGGGCATACCCTCACCTCCGTACCCTTACCTCCTCCTCCTGAAGAGTTGCTCTCTAGTTTCGCATTACAGAGATTTGTAAACGTCTTTCATATTTTGTTACCTTTTTCTATACTCTGCCTGTCAGAGTACGTCGACGCCCTTGGATATGGTCATCCATATCACTCGTGAGAATTAACCACATCCATACCACGCGTGGAACGAACTGCATCCATTTCACTCGTGGAGAGAACCGCATCCATCGTTTTAACTACACACACACACACATCACCGCTACTACGGAAACCCAGAGCGAAGAACAACCGGCGACGGCAGAGCGGCAACTGAGCACGCCCGCATTCCACGCGCCGCAGCGCAACACCTCTTAGATAACAAAGTCGTAGTGCTGAATAAGATGGCGTCATCAGAGAAGGTCAACGCTGGGCACAGATTGGACACGGCGATCCCGTCAACGTTCGGCTCAAACTTGACTCGAAGGCGAGCGCTGACGCAGCGCATCGTTTCCAATCTGTGTCCATCGTTGACCTTCTCTGCTAAGGCCATCTCATTCAGCACTATAGCTTTGTTATCTAGGAGGCGATGCGCAGCGCCTCCCCCTCTTTGGCTCCGCGGCAGCTGTGCGCGTGACTTTGACGAAAATGAAAGGGCTCATTTCGACGAAAATTCGGCGGTGTCTGTCAGTGTGTCAGCGCCGGGGAGAAAGGGAGAGGTTGACACGTGCTGACGCCAGCGCTTCGGACCAATGGGAGCGTCACACGCGTCAAACTCTTGCCCTCCTTCTCCCTCTCTCCCCGGCGCTGACAAATGAGACACCGCCGGGTTTTCGTCAAAACGAACCTTCTCATGCTAAGCATTAAAAGAATAATATAAAGAAGCCGCAAAAGACCCTTTTAAAAAGTGTGCGAGCTGCTAATCCAGTTGTCAGGGTCCATCATTGTTTGGTCACATATTTGAGCATGTATTGGACACCAGAGCTTCGTGATGTTTTGAAAAGACTTTATTGATTTAAGAGTCGCTGTAAACATAGAAAGGTGTAGAAGGGAGTAAAATGAGTGGAAATGGGCAGACGTTCAGCGCGGTCTCTAGATAAATCGGAAAGCGTTCTGAATGACCTTCTTAAAGTCTTTTAATCGGCTTTTACCCCTGTATTGTTGTTCCCAACGAAGGCAGAACAACATTGCTCTGCGTTGCAATAAAAACGCTGGGCTGACACCTCCTCTGGGCAGCTACTGAGCGACGATACGCTCCCTAAGCGCCACCAAAAATGGCGGAGAGCCGCGTCGCCTACGCATGCGCATAAGCAAATCCAAAAAAAAGTTAATTGACGAACAGCGTTACGATGTTACCTTTAAGGTCACGATGCGTTGAAAAATTCAGTTGACTGATCATATCTTAATTATTGATTAGGAGAGCAGCCGAAACAAATCGAAGTACCCAGACATATATAGGCGCAAAAAATAGCAATAAGTGGAATCTAAAACAAACAAACAAAACAAGTGAGTTCGTAAGTTCAACGGGCACATGCAAATGGCAAGTGTCAAGAGTGTAATACATTTCACTATTAAAATTGGAAAATAAAACTAAAACAACGGGTAAAATGTCAATATAAGTTTTGAGAGCCTTCATTTGGAAAGTGATTTTGAATCTAATCCAAGCCTCCAGCGCCTCCAGGGATAGAACTTTAAAACTAATGAGAAATGACGTCATTCTCAAAAGGTCGACAGCACTAATTCCTTGTTCTGATCTTTGATTTATTTGCTTTCAATAAAAAGAAAGAAAGTTAATTTCGCAGTCAGAAGAAGAGGGTTGTGTCATTTTGCTCTGAAAAATTGACCGTCCAAACTGCTTCTGCTGCTAACAAAAGAAAAAAAAAACAAAAAAAAAACGGCGCGTGATAGTGAAGTTTTGATTATTTAAAGATAAGCAACAGATACTCTGAGTCGCTGGAAAGCTAAAAGGATCTGAGTTTGCGATTAGTGGGGACTACTCGGAAAAGTTCGTTTTGAAAGACAAAGGTGGCTTAGGTTTGCTAAGGACCGCGGAGGGGACTTCAAAACTGCATTTCAACAAAATAAAAATGGCTAATCAAACTTTCATGTAAGACAGCACTACAGATACTGTGACGATGATGGATAGATAGCCACTACCAATTACTGGGCACAAACAAATAATTGTTAATAAAAAGGACTTGGTTTCCATCGTTGTGAGTTGTCGGAGCCTAAAAAACAAAACAATAGAATTTGCCTCCCTCTTGGAAACAACAAAGCCATACGTGGTACTCGGAACACGGAGTCTTGGCTCGATAATACAATAATGGACAGTGTAATTTTTCCATCCGATTATGTTACCTACAGGAAAGATCGCAGCGTGCACGGTGGAGGTGTCTTTGTCCTTATTCACAATAGTCCTAGTAGCGTCTCTGTTAATGTCGACTACAACATTTCTGAAACAGTTTGGTGTAAAGTTATGCTTTGGCAGGGCTTCTCTGTAGCGTTTGGTTCCTTTTGTAGACCACTCGGCTCAAACACTGCGCTGCCTCCCCTTCAACTAAGCAACATCCTTTTGAGCTTTGAAGCAACATACACCATTCTTGCAGGCGACTTTGATCTGCCAAATATAAAATGGGTCTCTTTTCAGCCAATAATTCGGTCCACGTCTCTTCTCTATACCGCTTTTCGTGAAATGATCATTGCACACTCATTGTTACAGTTTGTGGAAACACCAAAAAGACTTGGCCCTACAAGTGCTAATGTGCTAGATATTTTTTTATGCAATGACCGCAATCTTATGTTCTCTGTCTTTACAATACCCGGTTTAAGTGATCATGAGGTTGTTGTTCGCAAAAGTGCACTGTAATGCAACGCGGCGTCGCAGTTCACAACCGCGGAAAGTGTGTCGTGTGTTTTTTTTATGAAAGCGTGTACTACGGTTTACTATCGAGTGAACTGGACGCATTTCATTCCAGAATTCTAGCTGCATATTTCAGCTTTAGATATTAATTCAACGTGGAATCTCTTTAAGACAAAAATGTTCTCTTTGACCCAGACCGTTCGTCCCATCACGCATCATATCGGCTAAGCGCCGAAACGATAAACCGTGGATGAGTAGGGAACTTCGAACCTTGATAAGCAAAAATAATCGTTTGTTTCGCCGGTATTGTCAATCGAGAGAAACTGTACTGTACTCTAAGATGAAAGAACTAAATAAGAACTTAACAAAGGAAATGGCGAAAGGCACAAAACAAGTATGAAGGAACTCTCTCTGAAAAACTCTAAAGAAACCCTAAGGAGGCGTGGAAATATGTCAAAAACAAGAAAAATCCTAGTGTCACTATCTTTCGATGTATTGGATGGTATAGAATAGATTATAGCAACGATCTGGAAGGCAAGGCCGAAGGTTTTAACTTGTATTTCAGTCAGTGTTCACTCAGCCAGGAAGCATGGTTAGTGGTCTACCGAATTACAACGTGTTTTCACTAATGAATGACATAGAGTTTTTAGAGCACGGCGTCATGTTGCTCTTACAGAAAGTCAAAATAGGCTCAGCCCCTGGTCCAGATCGCATCTCGAACTATATTCTGAAAAATTTTGCCGCCTCTGTCGCTTAATGTCTAATAGTGTTGTTTAGAAGATCATTTGAACAGAATGAATTACCTCGTGATTGAAAAAATGCAAACGTAGTCTCTGTGCACAAAAGTGGAGACAAAACAAAAACCTGTAACTATAGGCCTATCTCTCTGACAAGTGTTTCCTGCGAAACGTTCGAATACATTATTGACACTAACTTATTCAGTCATGTACAAGATAATATTTTTTTTCACCCAACGCAACATGGTTTCATAACGGGATTTTTTTGTGATCCACAATTAGTAGAGTTTACCCGTGATATCGCTGCATCGATAAACTATGGTAGTCAAGTTGATTGTGTCTTTTTAGACTTCAGAAAAGGCGTTTGATTCGGTATCACACACTCTGCTGCTGCAAAAGGCATCTACTATTCATATTCCAGATACAAGTCTTAAATGGCTTGAAGCTTATCTCGTTGGAAGAAAGCAAAATGTGGTACTCGACGGTTTGAGTTCGTCAAATCTAAGCGTCTTATCGGGTGTCCCTCAAGGATTTGTCCTCTGTACCCCTTTTTTTTATCTCGATATACATAAATGATTTAGCTTTGAATATTTCTAGTCGCGTCAGACTATGTGCCGATGATTGCTGTGTTTACCGTGACATCACATGCGAAGCGGACTCTGAGCTTTTGCAGAATAACCTTAACTCTATTTTATCGTGGTGCCAAACATGGAAGATGACCTCTGGAACTTAGAAACGAAATGACAGATCTTAGATCAGGTTTACTAACAAACGACGATCTCTGCTTACAGAATATTTCCTCAGTGGCACAAGCTTATCTGATGTTCCAGAATATAAGTATTTAGGGGTTCTGTTTTCCAGCGAACTGTCCTGGAACGCTCATGCTAATTATCTGTATTTTAAGGCTAGCCGCATGTTAAACTTTCTTAAACGTAACTTCAGGCAGGCACCCACAAAACTCGAAGAAACTTTGTATATGGCGAACGTGCGTCCGATTTTAGAATATGCTTGCACCGCGTGAGATCTTTACACTAAGACAAGTACCGATGAGCTCGAACGTGTACAAAAACGCGCAGCGCGGTTTCTGTCAGGCGACTATGGTTTCCTCGAAAGCTCGTCTGTAATATGTAATGAATTAGGGTAGCCTTCGCTTGCAGACCGCCGAAAATATCTTAGACTGTCCTTATTTTATAACATATTTAATCGCAGAAATGGCATTGATAAAGAACAACACACAATAGAACCAACCTATGTGTCTCCCCGTACAGATCACCCTATGAAAGTCCGCGAATACAGGTGCAGAATAAACATATTTAAGTATAGTTACTTTCCCGTACAGTACACGATTGAAACAAAGTTACCAATTGAAATTGTCTCTGCTCCACATTTCTCATTTTTATACAACCCTACAAAACTTTCTGTTAGATTAATTATCTTTGTTTGCTGTTAATATTTTGTTATAGACTTTTCGTGGTGTTTCTGTTGTAAAGTTGCTGTGGTGTTATTGTCTACATATTTTGATGCTGCTGTCATTGTGAATGCTCCCGCTTCACACAGCCCTCTGTTTTTCTATATGCATTTTGCATTTGTGTAAATTTTGTACTGTCTTCCTCCCATACAATAATGCCCTAGGAAGGGCGCTGTAGGTAACCGAATAAATAAATAAATAAATAAATAAATAAATAAATAAGTAAATAAGTAAATAAATAAGTAAGTAAATAAGTAAATAAATAAACAAGTAAATAAGTAAATAAATAAATAAGTAAATAAGTAAATAAATAAATAAATAAATACATAAATACATAAATAAATAAATACATAAATACATAAATACATAAATACATAAATAAATAAATAAATAAATAAATAAATAAATAAATAAATTTCTTGCACGGGACGCATTCCTGAAGACATAACAAAATATCTAATTTTAGTTCGGGCAAGTTGGTTTAGAGTATAAGGCGCAAGAACTGAAACGCATGAAATAGAACGGAATGAGCAGGGCAGGAGATGCAACGAGGACCGCCACTTACAATAAACTCATTTATGTTAGAGCCAACGCAGAACGTGAATAATAATGTTACGCGTATGTTTATACAGCCGGAAGTTAGTCGAACCCAATGGCATGGGGTGTCTCAGCTGTAGATGAATAATTTAGCCAGTGCAGTACAACCTCTAGCCTGGGGTCTTTAACGTGCATCACGCCGTAGTAATACACGACCGCAGGCCGGTACGATGCTCATCCAGTTCGAAACGGGCAGGGGTGGGGAGTGAACCCAGGATCCCTGGGTTCCGCAGTGCGAGGTTTCGCTCCACGTGCTCCGAGCTGGCGTGCGCTAGCCCACTCGGCCACCGATCCCCAACACAGCACGTACGGGCATACCACGTTTTTCTCACAACCAATACAGACAAACATATCTAAGTCCCAAAAAAGCAACAAAAGCAAAAAAAATAAAATAAATAACACCGATAATTTTTGTGAATGGCTCAGGAAGGTTTCGGTGAGATTGCACCAAACCGCGGGTGTGTTTGCATAACGGCTGAGGAGGCACGATAGAGCACGGGAACACGGACTTTGAGTGCGCGGAAACTCGGTGGGGACATCTTGCTGAACCCTGCGAGCATTGTGGACGCGCTTTTAGAGCCAAGAGAGCAAATGACGACGAGATTATGTAAGCTGTTTTTTCTTACGAAAAAGGTACGAGACAAGCGCGTTCTCATTTTAAGTTGGCCCGCTAGCCGGCGCTACGATTTGATGGGGCCATTCAAGCAGCGTCCAAAGTCGCGGCGCTCATCCTCTGCGTGCATTTGCTCTCGACTAATCACGCGCAGTGAATGCGCCGCGATCCCGAGCATTTTGCTGCGCGTGCTTGCTTTGATCGAAAACCCACAAAGACGACAAGGGCAGGGACAATGCACTTTCGACGCTGCTTCATCGGTCCCATCAAATCGGGCTGCGATCGAACTTAGTGAATCGAAGTGTAAAAAACCCTCCTTATCACGGCCTAAAAAAAAAAAAAAAAAAAAAAAAAAATATATATATATATATATATATATATATATATATATATATATATATATATATATATATATATATATATATATATATATATATCTCTCTATCTATATATATATAACTGAAGGAAAAGCAAAACCCTTGATGGAAACAGCAACAACGGGTGGTTTATTCTTCGACGTTTCGGCCGGAGTCCGGCCTTCGTCAGGAAGATATACATATATATATATATATATATATATATATATATATATCATGTATACTATATATATATATATATATATATTTTCGATCTTTTTTTAAAGATAATCCGCTCGCTCCGGGGCTCCAACTGCTTTGACGGTAATGGTCGTTAAATAGGCAGATGTGGATGTACAATTATATGCGCTCTGGTTGTAGTATACGTGCGTCTTCGTCACTCCGATTTCGTGACATTTAGCTGTTTCTTGGAGCGTACGTAGCCGATGATTCGTACGCCGAAAACGACGTCCACGCCAACACTCGGTGGCTGAGCGCGTATCAACGGCGCAGTTGTGTTTTGCGTAGGGTGCCTACAGGCACTTTAGTTTTGCGTACATTCGCAGACCCCTACCGACGTGCTTGGATTGGCACGCGCGAGAGGGGACCCGAATTGTCGGGGTCCCCTTGCACCTGCCGCGCTGCCGATGCGCAGTCTGATGCCCCAAGCTGCTCGGCCGACCGTTCTCTATTCTGAAACTCTCTATTGGCCGTTGTTGTATGACGGAAGGTTGTCTCCACCGAGAGAAAAAAACAAAACAAAAAAACATAGCCTCATTGCCGCATTTTGCGAGTGAAGTGGCGGCGTTGTTTTCCCATCGCATCTTGCATTTGCTCTGTGCGAGAAGTTTCAGTTTGAAACATTCAATTTGAAACACGAAGAATTACTTCCTGCTGAATTCAAATGGAAGCATTTTTCTGCTCAACTTATGTCGCAGGATGCGACATAAGTTGAGCCTGACACTAGAGCGGCGGTCGAGTGCGCGCTCTCGTGAAGCAGGCGCCAATGGCTATCTAGGAACCGCTTTGCTCAGCCAATGGGAGAATGGGCATTTCTTTCGCGTTTTCTTGCGGTTACAGACGCCTCCGGCTCCGGTCCATCGGATAGGTAATGCTTTCGCATTCATCTCACGCTTGACGAGTGGTTCATATTGACGGGTATCGTCGGAGACAATGACGCCGGCGCCAGTCAGGCGTGCCCGTATCGACCCCGAGTGACGCGGCGAAAGTGAAACGGCGGCGGATGCGCCGGCGCCTGCATTTCTTAGGACCTGCTCGCTCCACTGGCTCGTCGGTTCCTGACTATCCGTTTTGTCGGACTCCAAAGTCGGCGCTACTGGAGCGAACGGTGACGCTGCGATCGAGAAATCCTCCGATTGTTGGTCACGTGCTATGGACCTTATTCAGATTCGCCCGCCATCTGTCGGACGTGGCGCCAACCTTCCTTCTGACGCCATCTTTGAGGCATCTATTATTTTATGTGATGTTTTGGGAGCTTGATGTTGGCTAGCATCGTAGCTTTGCTCGCGCACTCGCGCAAAGCAACGGCGAGGTCCAGTCAACATCACTCAGATGGTGAAGAAAGGTCAAAAACGCAGGCGAGCCGGTGAATGACATCCATAGTAACCCTGAGACGTAGGAACAATAAAAAAACTACGCTGAAGATTACATTAGCTACTCACACAAGCGTATACGAGGCACACAAGCGTAAAAGGAATATGACCGGCGTGTCGCCGCGGTGCAAGTACGCGAAATATAATGCATAAAAAAAAAACACTGTTCTACGGAAAGCCGGAACATTTTTATAATAATAATAATAATACTAACAAATAAATTCAGTACTTGCGTATATATACTCTTCGGCCCCTCTAGAGTGAATGCATTATTAAATGTCAGCGACATTTTAATGTGCTCCTCCTGGTAGCGCGGTCACTTAGAGCTAAATTTCATGCGTACTCGTAATAGAATATGACCAGTGCTCATAAATGTGGTGGCTTGCAGTATTGGCTACAAATGAAAAAAGCTTCTCCCGCAGCGCGAACCCGATCTGTTGGGTAGCGAGCAAACTCAACTGTTAAACTCGCCAACAGGTCCAGGTTAGCAGTCAAGTGCCCGTTTTTTATGATTTCGTCTACATATCGAAAATGTTTCTCGAAATGTGAAAGTCGCGTGATAATAATGATACGGCGTAAAGTAAGCGAGCGCTCAACTTTGCTTTTTAGCACCGTCGTCTTTATCATTCATGTGCGAAACGAAGTTGTTACGTTGCCTCGCTCTTTTGCACTTTGCATCAGCCTTCCATCGGGTGTAAATAACGTACTTAAGCAAGAAAAAAAAAAGAAACGAGCGTAAAACAGTGTATTTGAGTGATATTCATAGTAACCCTGAGACATAGGAACAATAAAAAAATAGACAGAACAACGAAGTATACATGCGCCAGTATTGAATTTATTTGTTAGTATTATTATTATGATTATAAAAGGAATATGTTCTAAATTCTGTAGAATAGTTTTTTTTTTAATACGTTATATTTTGCGTACTTGCACCGCGGAGACACGCCGGTCATTTCCTTTTCCGCCTGTGTGCCTCGCATACGCTTGTGTGAGTATGCTAGTGTATATCTTCACGTAGTTTTTATTTTTTACCTGCAATAAAAATACTACTATCGTAAATTCGTGCTATATCACACACACTCCTTATAATGATGTTTTGAGCTACCATTCGGTGATCTTCCCAAGGAACCGAATAATAAATCTTGTAATAAATTTAATTTCACGTTTTTTTTCTTTTTGTGTGTGTGTGTGTGAATCATATCTGCAATATACCTCAGCTTAAGACAACGGAAAAACAAGATTAAACGTTCAGCACCCCCATCATAGAACTCTGCATTTCGGGTCTGCACACGCTGGGTCGAGGCGCACTGGGTGAAGAACTGCTCGCATTCTTTAGACCCGCAGTCGCGAATGCCAAATAAAAACAAACTGCCCCACAGGGGCTGACCGCCTGCTAAATATATCATACAAATCGTCCTTGTGCGAACATGCATGATCCGCTGGTCAGACAAGTTAATGCACGATTCTAAAAAAAGGTACGTGAGTCGGCCTGCTCTGGTGCTGGAATGAAGCTCATTTTTATAAAAAGGGATTGTTGGTGGAACTACTGAAAACAAACTTGCACTTAATATTCGTAACTTATTCCCGAGCAACTGACACCATCAATACTAAAAAAAAAAAGAAACACGAACATGCACGAACGCTGCGCGAGGAGAGGGGTTCGTACTGCGGCGGGCGGCGGGCGACGGGGTCGGTGAAGAAGCCTCAAAGATGGCGCCGAGCCCATGGCCTCCGAGATCCGAGCCTCTGATAGTACCCGTGGTTGCCGGGAGATGGCGCTAATAATAAATAAGGTCATAAGGTCTATTGCACTGCCACTTCGAGTACGGTGCGCGGAGCGCGTCTTCTACTTGTCTGATTAGCGTATCCTCAAAAGTGGTTCCTCAATTTCCGCCTGATGACGTCGCAGAAGAGTCACGCTGCCTCGATCCTCGGTGGCACAGCCACTGAGGCGGATGGGGCAGTCGCCTCCGCGTGGCCACATCCTCTGGTCTAGGTCGCTCTCCAGCCGCTGGAAGTCGACGGAAACCAAAGCAAATACAAGTTGGGACGCAGCCACGACACCGACCCTCGCGTCAGCTCGCTTTTTTCGCCAGCATTTCTACGACCAAACGCCAATCTGACAGTACGACAGGCCAGCTTCTGCGACGGAAGTGGCTGCCACTTTGGCACGAAGAGGCATGCCAGGAACCGTAACTTGAGGTTTACACCTTTTCTGCAGAACTTGCCGTATGCGAGAACTCATCCTTTTCCTTTCGCCACGCCAATTCAAGGTGTTCCCGTTTTGATTGCGCCGGTCACTCGTTGTTGTTTAGCCTCTTCCGTATATTATAGCCTTTTCCTTTTCCTCTCGCATGCCGGATGTGGGAAGAACGTGGCTGGGGATGAGCTTAAACGAGGGTCTATTCACCAGCACGCGGCCCTGATATCACGCTGGTGCGTTGGCACCGCGCAGCTGCAGTCTCTTCACCTCACGCGGTTTCAGCGCGGGCCCACACGATGACTCACTCGCAAACCGCGTCGGCTCTGACGTCACGGCGATGCGGTGGCACTGCTGTCGCATGCCCTGATGCGACTCTGGTTTCTGCCTACGCGTAGTGCCCACACCAGGGGCCCTCATCTGGACACTTGGCGAAAAAGTCGACGAAAAATCCGGCGGTCTCGATTGGCCGGCGCCATGGTCTAGCGCGGCGCCGGCCAATCATGGCTTCCGCATTTCTCGCCGACGTTTTCGCCGAAGTGTCCAGATGAGGGCCCCGGTGTGGGCACACGCGGGCTAGTTTTCAAACAGCGCATCGGTGGTCTTCTGCGCGCGGCCATCTTGTCTATGCGGAGTGCAAGTTCGTCTGCCTCCTGAGCAGGGGTTGCACGTGAGGTCAGAACGCCGAGCTCTGATTGGCTCCGATTGAGAGGCTAGTGCGTAGACCTCAAGGTAGCTAGCACTGAGGTCTACCCACTATCCCTCCATCAGAGCCAATCAGAGCTCGGCGTCGTTCTGACGTCAGCACAACCCCTGCGCAAGAAGCAGACGAACTTGCGCTCCGTATTGGAACGGACAGTTGGGCTGTACTTCGTTTCGGCTTCAGTCCAGACGCAGCCGATGCTACAAGCGTGAGCTCCGGACTTTCAGCGTCCCTGCCAAGCACGCGCGCTCGTGCAGTGCAAGCACTGTTCAGGGCCACATACTCGCGCTTGTAGCATCGGCTGCGTCTGGACTGAAGCTAAAACGAAGTATAGTTGGTATGCATTCATGATGAAAAAACAGCTCGAAAATTCTCTTTGTCCTTTTGTACCCTTTGTCCTTGTAGCTTTCCACTTTTTCCTTGTATATTCGGGCTGTTTTTTCTTCATGAATTGTCTACTGGGCTGTGGGACCGTATCTGAGCATGCGCAGTAGACCCTTTCTGCGGAATATCAGACGCCGTGCATACAGCCAAAGAATTCGAGATCTTTCTAGTAAGCTACTGGGTTATCCAGATAACTCCGAGTCGAGGAGTTAAACACTGGAACTTAAAACATCCTCTTGAAGACAGATCTCTCTCATTCCCATTAAACTTCAAATAAATTGATACAAAATACAAACACCATACAACATGCAAGGAAGTATTCCGAAAGGAGACAAATCATGAACACCGAAACTCACTCGGCAATGGTGAATGTTTGGGTCCTCCTAACCAAATGCGAGGACATGTTTACACTCAGATACGAGACACTAAAGGCCCGTTCACACATATGCAACCGAGTAAGAGCGAGAGAGACCAGACCGGGTTTTAAGCCTCTTGCGACGTCTTAGGACCAGCTCCGCTGCAGCGCATCCGGTCCTAAGACGTCGCAAGAGGCTTAAAAACCGGTCTGGTCTCTCTCGGTCTTACTCGGTCGCAAGAGTGTGAACGGGCCTTAAAGGGTAACTGCAAAGAAAAAAAAGTGTATTTTTAAACAGCCTAATTGGGACAAGCATGTCACAAAACAATTTTTCCGCCAAAAACAAAATTTTTTACAGCAATATTTATTGCGCGAGACTGATTTTAGTTTGCGGCTATTTCGTCCGTTTTAAATCGCGCGCCACAAAGTTGGTATTATACGTCACGTAGTGGCTGCTATACGTCACGGAGTGACGTATAACAGCCACTCCGCGCGCGTCGAAAGAGCGGGAGTTTTAAATGTGGAGAGGTTGTGACCCCGACTAAATTACGTCCTGTGGCGTAAATATTGCTAGAAAAAAAATTGTTTTTTCGCGGAAGATTTGTTTTGTGACATGCTTGTCCCAATTAAGCTGTTTAAAAAAAAACACTTTTTTTTCTTTGCAGTTACCCTTTAACGCACTGATATTTATTTTCTGCGAATGCTCAACCAAATTTGCTTTCAAACGTAATAACATTAAAAAAAAGTCCGATCGAAGTGGAATGGAAAAAAAAAGCACCAAAGAAGTCAATTTTGCTTTTAATGTTGGTTGTTACTTGGCACTGAGGAAAGGAAAAGATGAACTTACGCATTAACAAGTAGAATAAAAATGAAAGAGAAGAAAATAAATTTCATATTTCCTACCCGCCCACAGCAGTTCCTAGAATTCATGAGTTTTGGTTGCGGGTTGTTTGCCTGAAAGTGTCACAAAGACCCCAGCACAAGTATGTAAACATCTCGAACTTCGTGCGCAATTAATAAGAAAAAAAAAAAGCTTGTAGACGACTTTGTCACGCTTCAGCGACAACGCCTGCAACGTTTGTCTGCATCCGGTTGATGGCGGTGAAGCGTATAAGAGAGGTGGCCTACAATGAAATCAGCGAGCAGTCTTACTTCGATCGACGACTCGATTCTTCGAAGTGACAGCCGAACCAAAACATCCCTCAATGCATTGTCTGTGTCCTCGTTTTGGCCGCGCTGCCACGTTCGTGTTTCCCTTCAGCTCTCTTGAAAGCAGCGCGATCGGTCGCGGCGATTTGACGTGCGTAGCTTGAGCTACCCACGTCAACCGATAAACACAAGGTGGCTCTTTCGTTGTCTCCTTGGGTTCGGGAGAACCGTTAGTATTTCTCTATCTGCCGTGAGAAAAGTGCGACGCAGGGCAAGGGGACTATTCGCGACGAGATGTTTCGGAGGTTCCCCCTTACGGTTCCTCTATGTCACGTCTCGACCAGACCTATCAGTGGTAATTTTGGTGGCGTGCGTGGAAAGCACGCTGGAAGTTCGTGTTCTTCGCGTCCCTAAACCAAAACCATCAAAGTTGAACGTCTGACATTCCTCTTATTTCCAATAATAGAGAGTTTTAGTATTGCGTATAGGAGCAAACGCAAGCCCTTTACGTTAGCGTTAACGCTGCGTCCTCCACACTGCGCATGCGCCTTACGTACGTTCTGCAGCGAGGTATGCGTACGTACGCTCGCTATCGATTTTTGCGAGCGTATACGTAGCGGTCCCCTGCGTGCCATTCTCGTTGCTCTCGTCGCGCACGGGAGAGCGCGAGACTACTCCAGTTTGAAAAATGGCGGCGGTGAGGCAAACCAGTGGAAGTGCTACGCGCGTTGTACGGGTTCACTTCGCCATTGAAGATGACCTCAACCTTGTGGAAGTAAGAGAAAGAAGAAGGGAAAAAGGGCGAGGCTCGTGGCGGGCGAGGACACGCGGAGTTCGGAGCTATACTCCGTTTCACCTTATGCTGTACCGCAGCGACGGCTAGAAGCGCGAGCTCATAACGTTGGCAGCTACCCTTAATGCACGAGGGCTTGCGCCGCGAGAGATGTGCCCTAAAGCAAGGAGCTCGCACCCGTAGCCTTTCTTGCGGTACATCATAAGGTAAAATAGAGTATAGAGACAGACGAAAGAGCCGGTGGCGAGCAAGGCCTCCAACAGAAGACCCGGACCACTAGGCAGCCTTGGCCCTCCTCTTCATCGGACTCTGAACTTATGTACAGATTAAACCTTTTCCCAATGGTAGCGCTTCCCCGTGTGACTTCCTCGGAGCGAGTGGAACTCGGCCTGATCGGGCGGTATTGACAGGCGACCCACAACCTCCTCAAAGAAATCAACGCGACGAACCCTTTCGAGCGCCCACAAAGATGGGTGTCGATAGCCAAGAACGTTGGCGACGCCGTCAAACCCAAAAAGGTGTTTACAGTGCGGCCGGTCCGCGAGTGGTGCGACCTATTGCTTGCATACTTCCAAGCAAATGGCGAGCCAACATAAGATAGATAGGGATCCCACAACACACTGGAGCGAACCATAGATCGAACTGCTGGTCGCACAGTCCTAAAAAAGAAAAAGACAAAACACGTTCACAACAGGCAACCGGAAAGAAATTCACGCACTTTGTAGCAAAGCGAGGAGATTCGCTGCGTTGGATTGGCTTGACCGAATATCCGCCTTGAATTGTTTGGAGCAGTTTGCAGGAGCACATCTAGATGGCGCTGCAAGTCGTTACGTATTTTATTACGTATGCGTTTGCCTTCAACTGGACTAAAAGTGCGCGTTCGACGCGCTCCGAATGTTTCGTCGACAGCTTGCGTGCGTTGCACGCAGTGCTGACGCAAGGGCCTTTACGCTATTCTATAACTCTCTGAAAGTACACTCGATCCTACTCAAGACGTCATAGTGAGCGTTTGGCCAACCGTGACGTCACAGTGACATCATAGTGAGCGTTTGGCCAATCGTGACGTCGTAATGACGTCTTAGTGAGCATTTGGCCGATCTTGACGTCATAGTGACGTCATAGTGAGTGTTTGGCCAGTCGACCCTGTTTACAGATGGCGTTTGGCCACACTTGGTGCGAGCATTCGGCGTGAGCAAACGCCGGAGTGCTCACACCGAGCGCTCACACCCGAGTGTGCGCAGTGCGCGTGCGCGAGAACCAGATTCGCGTCAAGCGTCTGGGCATGCGCCGCGCCGACATCAGCGCCACCGCACCAGCCGCGGGTTGGGTTCACCGCTAAGCTCCGGGTGAAGCCACGTAGCCGCTGGACTCACGCGTTGATATTTCACCACGTGATCACTAACGGTGGCCAATCGACCGATTAACCTACCAAATAATCGAATAATGCTTTAATCGCTATTAAATGTTTTTTTTTTCTTTACCGGTTAGTTGGAAGAATTTTGACGAACCAAAAGAAAGTAAAAATTAAACGCTTTCACCACTCAGAAATGGACGAGTACGCCTATATGAAGGGCAAACTTCAGAGGAAATTGCGTTCGTTTAGCGCAGCACGATTGCGGACAATCGAAGAAGGCCGTTCCTGTCGGAGAATATCAACAAGCCTCTTTGCCTCATGCAGCTCAAGTAATATTCTGCGGGTGTGAGTGTCTTTGAATTAAAAGGTTAAAAAGCGCAAACAAACAAAAAACAAAAAAGACACAAAGACGACAGGACGGGCGCTAGCGCCCGTCCTTTCGTTTTTGTGTTTTTTTTGTCCTTGTTTTGTTTGCGCTTTTTAGCCTTTTAGATCAGTATGAACCAACTCGCCCAAACGCAAGTTTTAATCCAACATCTTTGAATTGTTTTCAACCTGTATCGATGTTGATTCCTTTTCGAGCTTGCATATTGTGCATGTCATCACATGTTTAACAAAGCAAAAAAAAAAAAAGATAGGTGGTTATGATATAGGTATTTTTGACTCCTAAAAGAAACATCATGCATTGAAATAAACGAGACCGATGAATCGAATAATTAATCGATTAAAGAGTGACGATGAATCGTGTTAAAACTTTTAACCGACGCCCAGCCCTAGCTGATCACGCTTCCGCCCATACCTACGTGCAAATAGCACGGTCGGGTTGTGGCCGGCGGTTGATTGGTCCGGCGGTAGCTCTCACCGCCATGTCAGCTCAGGGCTGAACGGAGAATAGTCAGGCGGACCGGAAACCATCGGTAGTACGCTTTTACAGGGGACGCGCATTGGGAGAATGCCCAAAAGATTCCACAAAAATATCGTACACAACCATGCTTGGGAAGTCTCTACGAAAGGAAAAAATAAGGCGCTTGCCCTCTCGAGAGAATCCCGAGACTGGATCTATCGATTCGTTGCTCCAACCGCGCTGTGATCGGAGGGTGTTCGTGCGTTACAACGCTCCTCTCAAGTGTGACGATCAAGAGGGCAACGACGTCACACCGACGTGTTCGGCAGGAAACGATAAGGGAGAATGGCGCAAACTCCCAAATAAAACTGCTATTTATCCAAAACATCTTACGAGGTTTGAACAAAAAAATGGAAGTGATAAAAAAAAAACAAAAAAACTCGGTCTTCTTTGTCCTTTTTTGGGCGTTTTGCCAGAGACCGTTTTTATTTCCGTTTTATACTTCCAGTAATTACACAAATTTATGTCCCTTTTTCGTTTGTAGAAAAAGGAAAAGAGTAGGGTAAAACTTTGCTATTGCAGGTTGACGATGTCCTCTCTCCCTCACATAAATTGGCGATATAGCAACAGCGAAAATAAAATCTTCGATGAAAACCCAAACACAAGCACGACAGCCCACATTACTGCGCTAACATATATATTCTCAGGAACTAAAAATGAAAGACGTTTACAATTCCCTGTAATGCCGAATAGACCTATTGCTGTCTTACCCAAGCATCAAGGAGAATGCAGGGATTGCAGTTCCACGCGCCGCACGTGTTGGCCTCAGCAGTAGTAACTTTTCCAAAGCAAGAACCTAAAACAAATGGCATCTTGCACGCGCGGTCGTCAATGCTTTCTTTTGGTTATTTACTTCGAATCTTTTATATAGGAAAGGCGTGCGCGTGTGGCGCGTGGAACACCAATCCCTGCATTCTCCTTGATGCTTGGGTAAGACAGCAATGGTCTATTAGAGCGCAGCTCTTGAGAAGGATTAGGGAGAGCATGGAGAGGAGGGTATGCCCTCCCTCCTCCCTCTTCCTTCTCCTCCCCTCCTCCTCTTCCCCCTCTCCCCTCCTCTTCCCCTCGTCCTGCCCCTCCTTGCCTCCCCTCGTGACGTCACTCGTGACCCTCGTGAAGGCTCCCGTGAAGTGAAGGTCGTGACCTTCGTCCTGACCTTCACGAGTGACCGTGACGTCATTATGGGAAACGTCCCATGAGGCAACGCGCACGGTTACGCCGACGGCGACGCCGACGCCACTCAAGCCGGAAACGGGCGCCTAACCGTCGAATTCACAAACCTCACTCAAATTGAGGGGCCCCTCCACTTCCTCGAGGAAGGCGCGAGGGCCGGCGCTGGCCAATCGCGATAACGGATCCGCCGTCGCGATTGGCCAACGCCGGCCCTCACGCCTTCCTCGAGGAAGTGGAGGGGACCCTCAATTTGAGTGAGGTTTGTGAATTCGGCGGTAAGAGTTGCTCTCTAAAAGAGAAACACAACTATACTCATACCTTTATTTAGAATGACACTTCCAGCACGAAAGACAATTTTAAATACGTACAGTGCACCCCAAACTTAACGCCGCAACTGGCTCCCAAACATTGAGCTCGTGTCGGCTACTTGCTGTTAAATTTGTCACCAAAACGTTCGGGATGCCTTCTCAGGATGGAATATATTATGTAAATCGGGAACCCAAACATTCTTCAGATAGCTTGATTGGCCGCCGAAGGGACTGTCAGAAACGGCAGATGCCGTGGCGGCGTTAAGTTTGAGGCGCACTGTACATCACCCTGCACACTACCAGCAGCACGTGAAAAATCAGATTTTCTGTAGCACAATGTGCAATGTAACTTTGAAAACAACACAAAATCTAACATTAAGTGTAATTTTGTGCTTGTTAATAATTTTTAATTACTTTTAGAAATGAAGATTTAGTTGATTACTTAAATCAATTATCTTTTTAATGACGTAATCGTAACGGTAATCAGTTACTTTTTCAGTAACTTGCGCGAGACCCGAAGTATATGCTGCGGGAATTATTCTTTAACATTCTATGTTCGCGGCCCTCCCACAACACAGTATTCGCAGGAAAAAAAACCAAAGAAAGCATTTTTAATTCATTCATTCATCTTTGCCGCACTCTACTTTCGAGACTACGCCCGCGAACGTGCTACAACACTGCGACGACGTCTCTGCGGACGACGGCGGTCTCCTTTGTTGCTCGTGAAAGCATGCATCAGCGTTGGGCCTGCCGGACGCGCATAATGTTTTCCGGCAGGGCACAGTCCCTAATGAAATCACGGCGTCCTCGGGGTCCGTAATTGCGAGCGCTGCGTGGGAGCCCAGAATCTCGCTGCTTTGTCTTGTCGTCGACGTCGCTGATTGTATGAGCAAAAATCCGCGCCTTTTCCTGGCCCTTGGAGATCCGCACAAACGTTCTCGGAGTGCGGCAGAGTATGGCACGCCTTCGGGACGAAGATAGAGCCGGGCTGATTGGTTCTATCGGGTGTGATAACGCCGTCTGGGCCAACCGAGCTAAAGCAGAAGAACGGGGACACTGTTCAGCAAGCGACCAGTCTGGTCCGAGCGTTCTGATAGACTGTCATTGTTATTAGATGGAGCCAATCGAAGAAAAGAAAGATGAAGAAGAGAAGAATGATGATAGCATCGACATATTTACAACACTGTGAAGAAGGTGAAGTGAAAATCGAAACTAGGTGAATATAACAATGACGAAAAGGTAGTAGAGCCGATACATAAGCTACGCCTAAAGGGTATCGCCACTCGTTCGCCGATTTTCTGGTGGGAGCCGCCATTTTCATGCCTAGGCCCGCCATCTAGTAGCTGCCCTAGCCCGCCGTTGATTTGGCACGTAGTCGGAGCACGTATTGGACACGAGCATTGCGTCAGCGTACTGCAAGAACTCGATCCAATCACACTGTTCGTGGCGAACAAGTGGCGATCCACCAGTGTTGCTCGATGGGATTTCGAAAACGCTCTATCGGCGATGGTAACGATTCAAAACTGCGATTTCGCGAGCTTTGTACGTTTACAGTCTCGGGAAGCTCAGGCGAAAGCCTTTTGTTCTGTCGAAGACTCTTCTAACATTTCGACGGAAAACCGCTTCCTGCGATTTGAGATGAAGCTTGAGATAAGTGGCAACAATGATTCATAACACCAAGATGGCTGACGCGTCCTTTCGCTGAAATAGAGTTAGAGTGTACCAAGCAGGTACTGAGTGGACGAGCCGCAGGCTCCGCTCATGCTTTCAGTTGCACCTCGAAATGTGAAAAGCGATCAAGTGAAACCAAGCCACTTCGATCGCAATGCCACCTTCGCTGCGATCAAGCAACGACACAGGTCAAGGTCATATTGCCCAAGTACAATATATTTAGGGTTTCTGCGTTTTCGGTTTCTATTTTTTCAAAATTCGGCGTACTTTTTTCGGTGTTTATTTTAAAATTCAATTTTCGGTTTTTTTCGGCGTATATTTCTGCCCACAAAAGTTTATTGACTTTTTTCGGTGAATATAAAATAAACGCCAACGGACACCGGATCAGATTATCCTTGTAGCTCTGATATTTGTGATCACTCAAAGAATAACGGCACAGATACATTGAAAAAGAAATGGACACTTTGTTCGGCAAATGTGTGCAACTGTAAAAGAAGCAAGAAAAAAATACAGAGGTATGCCCGAAATCATGGAACTTCACCTTCTGTATATCAGGATTACCCCCCCCCCCCCCCCCCGTGATCTTATTATAGTACACACACACATGTACTTTCCCAGGTTCTCCTCGTTGATTCGCACTCTTTCTTTCCTGTTAATATGGCACTGAGCTTCGAGAATGCCCTCTCAACGCTAACACTGGACACTGGCAGGCTGAGGAGATGAAGCGCTGCCTGAGCCAAAATCGGCCCATCAACCAATTGTGACCGCCAAAAGAGACACGGTGCGACGTTTTGAAGCACAACACAACATGCAGAGCTTGCATCAAGTCAGTCTTCCTTACAACGAGTTTGAAAACAGGCTCGTACATTGCGAAGTCATGGGGCATTTCGGACTTCACGTTCCGATCGATGATGCGCAAACGTCGTGATGGCACCCGTGTATCCCATACATTTGGACACGTTTCGATAGACACTGTCGTTCCACTTTTTCGCCACGGCTGTGCGGTACGACTGGAAGGTCAATGTGACCTTTTCCGGTTAAAACTGAATTTTAGAAAATGGATTCGACGTACTTTTATCGGTTTTTATCGGTTTAAATTGAAAATGCCGAACCTAAAAACTGACCTTTTTCGGTTAAAACCGAATTTCCGAAAATGGATTCGGCGTACTTTTATCGGTTTTTATCGGTTTAAACCGAAAAATCCAAACCCTAAATATATTGCTATATTGTACTTTTTATGATTTTTACGTCCAAGGTAACGTCAAAGCACCGCGACACGACGACGCCACGACGTCATCGTCGACAACGTTACGCGACGCCAAGATGCTGTCGTGAGGCCGTCGTGACATCGCGTCGCGTCGAGGACGACGCCGTACTCGCCGTTGTAACGTGGTCATGACGTGGCGCTCCACATCAAGGACGAGGTGAACGTGGTAGTCGATGCCGACGTTGACGTCGACACCCCACGCAACATCAAACATCGCTATAATTTCGCTTTAACGTCGTTCTGACGTCATCGTGAACGTCAATGTCACGACCAAGCCTTGACGGCGTGTAACGTCGTCGCCTTCGCCAGCATCAACGTCAAGGCGCAGTCACAACGAAGTCTTGACGTCGTGTAACGTCGTCGACGATGACGTCGATGTCGTGAAGCTGTCGGGACGTCTTCGTGAGGTCGAGTTGCGTCATGTCGACAACGACGTCAACGAACTGACACCAAGCGTCCTTATGACGTTGCATTGACAAGGACGCCGTCATCTTGACGTCGCGTGACGTTGTCGCCGTCGTCATCAGCGTCAACGTTGACATCGTCGTCGTTGTCAACGCAATATGACATCAGAACGATATCTTGATGTCGTGTAACGCACGTTGTCAACGTCGATGACGACGTTGACGTCAAGGCGTCGTCCTGATGCCGCATGGCGTTGTGACAAGTCAGGTCGCGGTGGCGTTATGTATTGATGCGGTGCCTGACGTGGCACCGCGGGACTCCATGGTACGGGCTGTCGCCTTTCCGCGGTGCCACGGCTCTCCTGAGCCAATATGGATTAAGGTTACGATTACGATTACGACGTCTAGGTTGTATAAAAAATATTAGCCGGCGTTCTATCGTTCCGAAGACCTTCACCAGTGTGCTGGCAACACCACCTAGACAGAATGGTGCTGGTCGACTTTGGCGTTGGAATGAAACGCTTTTTTCATAAAAAGCGGCTAATCCAGTCCACTTTGCTCGTAGCGCCCCAGAGGGCGCTACGAGCGAAGTGGCTTGGATTATCCGTTTTTTTCCACATGCGGAGGTACCAAAATAGCACTCCGGTGATCCCGCTCGGTACGAGTGGGACGAGCTACAGGCTCCGCTCATGCTTTCAGTTGCACCTCAAAATGTGGAAAGCGATCAGGTGAAACCAAGCCACTTCGATCGCAGCGCCACCTTCGCTGCGTGCGATCGAGCAACGACACAGGTCAAGGTCATATGGGCAATATAGCCCCTTAGGGGCTATATTGTATTTTTTATGATTTTGACGTCAGAGGTAACGTCAAAGCACCACGACACGACGACGTGACGTTACGACGACGCCACGACGTCATCGTCGACTACGACGTTACGCGACGCCAAGATGCATGTCGTAAGGCCGTCGTGACATCCCGTCGCGTCGAGGACGACGCCGTTTCGCGACATCAAGTCGCCGTTGTGACGCGGTCGTGACATCGCGTCGCGTGAGGACAACGCCGTTACGCGACATCAAGTCGCCGTTGCAACGCGGTCATGACGTCGCGCGCCGCGTCGAGGACGACGTGGACGTGGTCGTCGATGCCGACGTTGACGTCGACGCCCCACGCAACGTCAAACATCGCTATGACGTCACGTTAACGTCGTCCTGACGTCATCGTTAACGTCAACGTCACAACGAAGCCTTGACGGCGTGTAACGTCGTCGCCTTCGCCAGCATCAACGTCGACGCGCAGTCACGACGAAGTCTTGACGTCGTGTAACGTCGTCGACGATGACGTCAACGTCGACGTCCTGAAGTTGTCGGGACGTCTTCGTGACGTCGAGTTGCGTCATGTCGACAACGACGTCGACGAACTGACACCAAGCGTCCTTATGACGTCGCATTGACAAGGACGCCGTCATCTTGACGTCCCGTGACGTTGTCGTCGTCGTCATCAACGTCAACGTTGACATCGTCGTCGTTGTCAACGCAATATGACGTCAGAACGCAGTCTTGATGTCGTGTAACGCACGTTGTCAACGTCGATGACGACGTTGACGTCAAGGCGTCGTCCTGATGTCGCATGGCGTTGTGACAACAAGTCAGGTCGCGGTGACTTTATGTACGTGACGACTGACGTCTAGGTTGTATAAAAATATAGTCCGGCGTTCTATTGTTTCTATGACCTTGACCAGTGTGCCGGTCGAGCTTGGGTTTGGAACGAAACGCGTTTTTCATAAAAAACGGCTAATCCAAACCACTTCGCTCGTAGCGCCCGAGAGGGCGCTACGAGCGAAGTGGCTTGGATTAGCCGGTTTTTTCCACATGCGGAGGCAGCTAAATAGCCCTCCGGTGGTCCCAGTCGTCCCTTCTATACTTCGTTTCAGCTTCCATCCGAGCGCAGCCAAAGGCTGGGGGACGGTTCGCAACTTCGAGAAGAGCATTCCTACGCACCACAAAGTAGTCCGCAAAAGTATATATATTTATCTTTTTTTTAAATAGCTGTTTTGTGCGTAAACGTTGCACAATATTCCAGATGTGTACTGCTGAGAATGATTTGCAACTAAAGATATGAATTGTCGGAAGTTGGTGTTTTTATCAATATATGTGAATGCATGTGGTTTGGTGAAAACACGTACGTCCGCTGGCAACACTGCTGCAGCGCTCGCTCGGTTTTCGGTGCGATTTTGTTCCCGTAATGGCCGAATCGTGTGCAGCGTGCTTCGCTGCTTTCCTCACCGAGTCGTTTCAAAACGTCCTTTCGCAAAGGCACGTTTGGGCGTCAGGCGCGAAAGGTCGTGATGAATGTCTACTTTCAAATTCGGCAGGAGACTCCGGCCGCGTCGTACCGCGAATGCGTTGTAAACAAGAAAAGCGTCCGGGCCACTACAGTTCACTGATACGCGGCGAAATCAGGGCACCCCTTTACCTGCCGATCACGTTGAACGCCGAGAAGCTGGTGGAAAGGCCTGCGCCTCGAGCCCCGGTATATCCAAACAATACAAGGAAACATCAACGGTCGGGTCATCGGGCACGTTGGAACGTGTACTTACATCTCGAAACTATGGCGAAATGCCGAACAGGATCGAAAGCTCGGACACAGACGCCAGCGGCCAGCCTACATACTGACATCCCCTATGAGTAAATTTCAGAACGTGAAAGGTCACGTTTTAAACCTGTAGCAGACGATACCGTTGATACACCCGTAGCAGACGAAATACTCGGGGAGCGCGGGAGGCGCTGACGACCAGCGGCGAAGCGGAGTGATACAAAAGTGCAGGCGAGATCGCGTGACCTGTAGCCGGCGTGTGATTGGCTCCGGCCACACGTAGCTTTGGCTGCGCTCGGACGGAAGCTGAAACGAAGTATAGTACACTCTAGCTGAAGCCAACGTTACTAAACCACTCAGTTGGGAAACTCACCGCTGAAGCCTGGACCGCCGGCGTCCACCGAGACCGAGCTAATACGATAATAGCGACACCCTTTAGCGACGAGTTGAAACATGAAAGTTGCTTTATATGGCTACTGCTAGAGCACTATAGAGTAGCGAGTAGCGCAATCTAGAGCGCCATCTCTCGCGATTAGCGGCAAACGCCCGGAGGTTCTAACTCCGGTCAGAAATGCAAGGGGAACTTGAAAAAGTCGTTGTTTCTTCAATGTTGTGGAGATGTACGGAACGACAATAGTTTTTGACATGATAAAGGAACATTTTAGAATACTTTGCGCTAAGTTGTGTGCCACGTAACGTTGCAACTTTTTAAAAAATTGCCTGAGCGGCATCTTGCAGCAGGCGACGCGGTGACGTCACGGCGACGTCACACCATTCACGTGAACCGCTCCGGTCAACCCAAAAAGTCCATATCCGCTGCGCACAACAATCGTCTGCTTCAAAGCCTTGAAATTGCATTCTCAAAATTTTCACACACATCCTACATTATGAAAACTTTGATAAAGTGTTTAGTGCTTTACCAACTTCACGACAGACCAGTTTTGAAAAGTGTGAACTCGGCGTTTATTTTTAATCAGCCGCGTTGCATCGACCTCCACGTGTTCTCCCACAGGGCAGGCCGCCTCCTGGAACCCTGAGTACCACGTGACTCGCGCCGATCTGCTCTGTTGGCCATGTTGTTGGGAAAACACGCGGATCAAAAGATTGCGTTACTCTGCTCCGTACGAGCTATATAGTGCTCTAGCTACTGCTGGAGTCACTGAATGTTCCCAGAGTACGGAAACTACCAGGCTGGAAATGCCAAGATGGCGGCTCAATCTTTTTTTTTTTTATTGTGGTCACTATGAGCTTATAGAAAGCATGTTTTTTCAGAGAAAAACAAAAACAAAAGGTAAAAACTAGTTTTGTAGGAACTTCTATCGGAGATTAGTGCAAAATAACAGGCGCGTGATGTTTTCTAAAATGTTTAGTTTACAAGGTTTTTCGGCAGAATTAATATTGTTTTTATATACCCATGTCTCACCGGTAGTTTCAGGTAGCGCGTCCCGACCTAGGCGAGTCCTAATGAACTTAGGCAGTACTTCGCGGCGCGTCTATCTGGGAGACGGGGTTGGCATCCCCGAAACCCCTTCTACCGTATATGCTTCGGCGCCAAAATGGCCGATTAAAGACAAAACAGCAGTCACTGCGGGACCTATCGAATGCGATACTCCCGAACCAATACAAGCCGTGCAGTTCACCGAGTGACCGCTGCAGGAGAAATGGCGGCGTTGCGATCGCCATTAGTTCGGTTCTTAATCGGGGCCACTTTTTCAGAGCAGGCTCTATGGCAGTCTCCCAACCGAGTTGCTCTAGCAATGTTGGCGGAACCGTAGCTTAGTTAGTGGCTCTAGTTTGTGAGACGGGGTACAATGGCCCTGTGGCTGGTTGTGAAATTCAGATTCATTCTGAGCAGTACGTGGCGAAAATAAGAAAATCGTGTCAAGGGCCTTTCAACAATACACAATTTACACCGTTAAAAAAAACCTTTAAAAGAGTTGGGACACAGTTTGCAGGCATTTACATCGTCAGTAATTGTCGAAAACAATGTTTCCTGTTCTTCTCCGCTGCTGGTAAAGACCGGAACAAGCACCGCATCGCCAGCACCTCGCGCTACTGTTCTTAGAGCCGCGTAATTGCTGTCTGCAGTGATAAACGAGCGAGGTGTCTTATGGGCCGGCATTTTCGCAAGATATTCTTGGCCGTTGCACGTTAATCTCGGTGAAGACGTCGCAGCGCTTTCTTTACCCAAGTGGTGGAGGCCCGAAGCCGCTGAAATACGAAAGCAAGAAGACGAACAACTTGTGTCGGATACAAAGTGCTTCTCCCAAACAATTACGGTCTTCTGACCAAGCGGCGCTGGAGAAGCTGGAGAGAATAGTTTCCTTCATCCTTCTTTAATGTGACGTAACCCGCGGGTATGGTTCTACGCTTCAAGTAGGGTAATAACTGTTCACCAGGGAGCATTTAAGTTTTATACGCAGAGTCTCTGTGCCCTACTTACAACGTGTGTCATTCTGCCTAGAGTAATACCCTCGTCTTGGGGTATGACTTTATGTAGGATGAAATGCCGTTTGTTCGTGCATGTCTAAGACAATCTGGCTCCCAGTGGTCCTAACTTGTTCTAGGCCATGAAAAACAAAGCTCTGTGAGGACACTTTTTCCCGGTCATTGATAAGCTGGAAGCAGCTGATAAGCGAGTGTGGGAGACACTTCCAAAAATTGGTTTTGATCCGTGGGTCATGGAGAGGCTGCCACACAAGCGGTGCAAGAAGCCTCGGCTCCGGGGGAAGTGGGAAAGGAAGGTGGACATATCTACCGACCTCTAAATAACCAATATCCACCGCAAAAAAAGCAAAAAAAGAAAAGAATAGTGGAGGTACTATTTTTTGTTACGCCTATCGTATACATTAATTTAGGTGGTTGCGCTATGTTTAGAGGAAAAAAAACACTTTCCACTAACTTTAGCGTGGAAATTGAATTGTGTGTATACCGTAATTCAGCTTTTCCCGCTAAATTCAGCTGTCGAATCACAACGGACGGACGCACGAGATCTCTCTCACGGTTTGGTTTAGGGTCACCGGCCGAGGTTCGAGTTCGACCAGGTTCGACTTTTTCGAAGTTTAAGTGGAATGTTCGACGAACCTTGTATTGAGGTTCGACCTCGTGTGCGCATGCGCGACAGGCTGGCCAGTTGAATTCGGATTGGATGGGGATGGCTAAGGTATGAATTAAGGGCACCGCTGATTGGTTATTTCAGTTAATACAGTACTAAAAATTAAGTTCTTAACTTCTTCAGTAATTAGAATTGGTCTATTTTAATTGCAACTGTTCATAAAATAAAATAACCCCTTATATAAAAAAAGAATTATCCAAAACTAGTCATGCTTGTATCAAGGTCTGGCCACACCGTCCACAAAGTCGAACCGGTCGAATCTCGTGAAAAGTTCGAAGGTTCGTCGAACCGGTTCGACCCAGTCGAACCCCGAAAGTTCGACCTAAAAATCCGGTTCGACAAAAGTTCGCGACACCCCTAGTTTGGTTGCCCTAGAAATACTATGGTATTCAAAAGACTCGCGAGGGGCGTTGGGAGCGCTGCTCGAAACATTTATGAAGGCGAATCTTTTTCTGCGTTTCTTGACCAGCTCAGTGCGTGGGCTTTCCATGCATCTGTTTGCTTAGACGATGGGCGGGGTCGCCTTCGGGGGCGTTATGCAAGGACTGGAGCAGACGGAAGGACAACACACGGCGCACCAAGTGTGACCGATATGAAAGCACTCCGAGCGCTGACAGGAGACGAATGCCGCAGAGAGAAGAGAAAACACAGAAACTGTCGAGATGCGTATAGATCGACGGACTGCTCTTTGTTCTCACGGCAGGCTCCCTCGAGAGTCTACTCTTGACTCGCCAAACATTGCGTGCATCGCGAGACCGCGCAGATCGGATTATGACGCAAAATGAGTTCTTTTGTTTGTTCTCCCCACTTCTCCCGCAAAGCGCTCTAGTCGTGTGTTCTCGAGTTTATCAGAGTGTACACGCGGGCCTCTATTGACCTTCTTCTTTTTTTTTTTACTTACAGGGTATAAATAGTTTGGTTCGGTTGGATGTATCGTAAACTGGTAAGGCGGTCTATCTTGAACTGTGGCAACCACTTGTCTCTACTGCAGTGGATTTGTTCATAGTGTTAAAATGATGTGCGACCGGCTACAAATGACAGGCGTGTTCACTCAATACTACTACTACTACTACTACTACTACTATTACTACTACTACTACTACTACTACTACTACTACTACTACTACTACTACAACTACTACTACTAATAATAATAATAATGTAATACAATATAATACAACATTTATTTTCCAGGACTTAACTCACGACGAAGCAGTCTGGCTCGTCAAAGCCGACAAGGGCTTGTGCGACTCAACCCTTTTAGGTAGAATTGGTAACATATAGTCGGTCAGGAAAAAAAAGTAAAGACACTAGAAGACCACACTAAATGTTGACTTTAGTAGTACTGATCAATATAAATCATTAGTAAAAAAATCGCTGATGTCAAACACACAGAGACAGGAGAAAAATGGGTTTAACTTTGTCTGTCCGTCTGGTCACGGGACATAAAAAAATCGACACAAAAATGTAAGGCACTGAACATCAAGGTGATGAGTCTAGCGGAGTCTCACAAACATACACCATAGAAATGTTATAAAAAATAAAAAAAATAATATTTATAATAATATTATTGTTCCACATGTATTAAATGACACAATGCGAATATGGGTCTGTCCAAGCCACTGGAGGCTTGTGGGGCAGGACCCGGAAAGTCGAAATGGCGAAGGTACACACAGAATAAGGTCAACTCAAATAAGAACTATGCAGAAGAGAAGTGAAAACATAACAACGAAGGGTTACGACAAGCTTAAATTGGTCAGCATTTTTTAAAATTTTCTCGTTGTTGTATTTTCAAAGAAGCAATCTGGCAAATTATTGAAAATGGAGGGCAGACAATCCCTCTTTTCCCATAGCGCGTAGTACAACGGGGGTAACAAGGCGGGTCGTGTGACGAAAACTCCTGCTGGGAGCAAGGGGCCGTTGAAGATCATCTTTCCAAAAGGGGCGCAGAACCAGGTTATCCAAAAACAAGGACGAGAAATTCGGCATACGTCAAAACTCGAACACGTTCATATCAGTAAAGAAGTCAAAGGGATAGCAAACACTCTTTAACAAGCCCCCCAATATACGATCATTTTTTTTTGCCACAACTCTGCACACTTGCTGAGCAATGCAACACCATACCGCAGTATACTACTACTAATAATAATAATAACAACAACAACACTAATAATAATAACCAAAACAATCAATCAATCAATCAATCAATCAATCAATCAATCAATCAATCAATCAATCATTCAATCAATTAATCAATCAATCAATCAATCAATCAATCCGTCTTTATTGTACAGTGCCCAGGAGCAACCCCAAGGTTTTGGTGCTGGTACACTGGTGGATAAAAAATACATTATACACATCTCCACAGAAAAGAAGATGAATTCTTAAGCATAATACTTAATTCTACTACTACTACTGATAATAATGATAATACTAATAATATTAATAATACATACATACATACATAGATTTTATTGACTCAGCGGGACTATTAAAGATGGATATGTTTGCGGGCACATCAAAGCCAGCGAAGGGCTTGTGGGATGACACCCTAAAAAATGAGAAAAGTCCGCTTAAATGACGAGGTAAAGACATTACCTTCAAAGGTAATAATAATAGTAATAATATTAATAATAATAATAGTGTGTTATGTATGTCTATACAGCCGGAAGTTGGTCAGCCCTAATGGCCGTCTGGTGTCTCAGCTGTCGATGAAAAATTGAGCCAGTGTAGCACAACTAGGATATGCGAGCGCAAGCCATTACGATTCTCATCCAAATCAAAACGGGCAGGAGCGGGGATTGAGCCCAGGGTATGGAGGGGGAAGGGAGCTGTGTGGGAATCGCTCGCTTCGTCCAGCGGGAGAAAATGGCGAGCCTGTTCAGCATGCACCCTTAGCATCGATATGCCCGCAGTAGCGCCACAACGGCTCTCCGCCGTACTGTGAACACTAAAGAGGAAAAACTGCTTTCACCGTTGATCGCAATCTTGAAGTGCCGCATAATGGATCTTCCCTCTCTAGCCATAACGAAATCGGGAACGGTACATCAAGTTCGACGCAATGAAGACAGGCTGCAGTGAAGCTGTGGTGGGCCCTGTGAAGCACCTGGATGTATTTATTCTTTCACCTCCTCTTCTCTGCAGTTCAGGGTGGCGCTGCTATTCACTTATCGATAGGGTGCCTACATGTATGTCTGTCTCAGGGTGAAGACATCCATTGTTGCCCTGAATGTGCCAGCGCGTGACGCTCTCGCGCACTCGGTGTGTGACTTGGGCAGTAAAATGGCGTATATGCATTGGCCAAAGCTACGCGCTCGAGCTGAGTGACACCGGATTGCGCGCCCTTCAAAATGCATAAAAAACGATTGGGCAGAAAAATGGCTGAGATGTCACCACTCCAGCAAAAGCGCGCGAGTGTATGAAGGCACTCTACTTATCGATGGCTCTCCGTCCCGCTATAACTCGCCAAAGCTCCGCGTGCTGAATCAAGGGGTTACTTTCGCAAGCGCGATCGTCAAACCTTCCGCTTCTAGCCCGACACACCTGACACCTATGCTGACACACTTTGGGATCTGCAACGCGATCGAGCCTTTGTTCCACGTGCTCCGAGCTAGTGCGCGCCTAGCTGACGCTAACGCACTCGGCCACCGATCACCCCTTGTTCGCTCAATGAGTTGGAAAGATTTTATGGAAGCCGGGCCATGAGCCTGGCACGCGATGGTCAGGAGCGCCCAACGTTGGGAGCGCCACTGCCCCAGCGTCGTCGTCCCCTTCGGTATGATAGCGGTACAGCTGGCATCTAAAGCAATACTACCCCAAAAGACATAGCCTGCCGCGCCCCCCCCCCCCCCGCCCCCTTCCCCACAATCCACGCAAAGCCACCCAGCTCGCGTCAGCGTCACCGCCAGCGTGTTTACTAGCAGCGTCTCACAACTCAACGAGCGCGATGCTGGCACGCGGCGACGCTAGACGCACGCGTCTGCCGCCTTGTGGCGTATTCATCGAGCTTCAGTTAGCTTCAGCGCGTGTTTGTCGCTTGGTCGGGGATCCACTAACGATGACGTCACGCGCAGGCCTTGTCTTCTGAGGGATAATATTTAAATCCGGCACTGATTAGACCGGCGCGCGGATTTCGTGAAAACCGTTTTTCTCGAATTGCGGTTTGAATGCCAGGCTCGCTACCCATTCCTCCTCCTCTTATTTTTGTTCTCCAAATGCGGTACGGGAATTCGGACAAAGTGTTTTAACGACCTGCTACAGATTGAGACAAAAGTCTTTTTTTAATGTTTAGTTTCTTTCTGTCGAAACGACGTAACTGAACCTCGATCGACAATCGGGAATGGCCGGACGCGACGGGAGTTTCCTATTGGAGGACAGCACTGAATTTCGTGCAAATTTTTGTCTTTCGATCCTTACGACCGCACCACCGCCGTCACCTCGAAGTAAATAGAAAGCTAATCGAAATTTTAAATTTATAGAAATAGAAAGGTGGTCGTTTAGATCGGAGGTGCGTCGGTAAAGCCAAGGGGCAGTCACTGTCGGTCTGTCTGTAGCACATTACGAAGTGTGCCCAGAAGTTTCAACGAGTCGTTAATGCCGAATAAAGACAAGTTGATTCGAGTAAACGAACAGAGAAGACGGACAGGCACGAAAGTCAATATCCCTTTAAGACTATTGTTTTCCGTCGTTTTTTATAGCTTCCACGGTATCGGGTAACTGTCATCATGTATCTAAATTAGCCGAAAGCTCGCGCTGCTGAACCCAGGGATTCTGGGTTCAATCCCCACCCCTCTCCCTTTCGATCTGGATGTGCATGGTAGCGGCGGCGTTCGGTCGTATCACTATACTGCGTGGTGCACGTCAAATACCCCATGCTAGTAGTCGTACTGCACTGGCTAAATTTCTCATGTACAGTGGGTAACGATGTCGCCATGTTCAGGCACAATAATTTTCCGCTGTATAAACAACTAAAGAGTGATGACTTTTATCTATATAAGCTCACCCGCCTTTTGCGGAGAACAAGTCATCTGCTTCTTGCGCTGGAGTTGCGGTGACGTCAGAATGATGCCGAGCTCTGATTGGCCCTGATTGAAGGATAGTGGGTAGACCTCAAAGCAAGCTGTTTTGACGTCTACCAACTATATCCTTCAATCAGAATCGATCAGAGGTCGGCGTCGTTCTGACGTCTCCACAACCACAGCAAAAGGAGCAGACGAACTTGCGTTCCGAATTACTTTGGCTTCGTGAGTTCACTGTGAATGTCATCGGACGCATTGGGTGTCTCACTTGAAGAATTTCGAAAGTGAAGTAGGCAGGAAAGCTTGTCTTTCCGGTGACTACGGGGTCCATAGAGTCACTAAATATGCTACGCTTTCAGAGTGCCGCATTCCTTTTCTTTGGCATTTTGCCGACAATACAGTCGCTCTATCCAACAATATTCTGGTTCGCTGCTGCATCATTGGACAGCGGCAGTCACATGAGTCGCTATCATCATCATCGCGATTTCTCAACGCCACCATCTTGGCTCCAGCGGTCCTCTGCTCGCTGCTGTTCACGTTTACTGCGCTCGCACACTGAAGTCCGTCGCTCATGCACGCCCGTTTTCCGTGTTACGTCGAGATACGATCAACATGACCTTGATTCGCTGCCACCGCTGCGGCTGCGGCAGCTGGCGCAGGCGACGGCTGCAGCTCGGCTTGGCTCGGCTAGAGTCACTCCTCCGTCTTCGCGTGGACCCAAGATGGCGGCGCCTGACGCGCTTCAGGCGCGTAGTTCTGAAGATTTCGGTACTCTGAAAGCGTAGCCCTATTTAGTGACTCTACGGGGTCCCTGAGACAGGAGGAAAGGATAAAATCCTATAGACCTTTCCAGCGGCAGTCTCGAACGAAGCGATTTACAGCGCACGTCCCTGGTTTTGAGAGGGTACGTCAGTGTTGCCCGACTGCGCTGAGCTGTGGGTTTTCTAGTCAGTGGGCTGTGGCAGCCTGCGTAGGCGCAATTCCGGGCGCTGGTGGAGGCTAAATTGCCGCGTTCTATTTTTTATTTTGTGTTCTATGGCGAATAGAATTCCTCGGGGTTTTTAAGAATGCATTGTACTATTTTTTGGGAACGAAAACAAAAAAATTAAAGCTGTTTTGCTGAGTCCGTGCGCGACAGAACAAATGCAACTGGAAAATTTGTTTCATTTTATGTTGATCTTTTTACGGCACCGTACACTCAGCCGTGTCAATTTACAAAGGTCTTAGCCGTCGAAAATATTTTACCACACAGGATATCTGAACTGCATGGATATTCCCCGCCCACAACATGAAATTCAACGACTATCATCAATCGAACAGCATATATTGTACGTACCCCACGGTGCCGCGTTATCCGAACAGGACTTGAGAAAGGTCTCAAATAACACAGCATGTCCAATATACACTGTCGACGATCGACGATAGTAACCTCACGACAATCGGACGGAATCCGGTGTGTTTTGGGGAACATCTAGAAGAGAGCTGCTTTTTTGCACAGCTTCAAAGCAAATGAACGAACGTGTCTATTCCGTCCCCACACCCCGGACCCGACCCTATCAGCTATTTTTGCGCGAAGACCCGGAACATAGCCGGGAAGGCTTTTTGGAGATTATCTAAACGGAAATAATCCTCCAAGAACGTCGAACTGCCTGCGTCGCGGGCTGCTTGACGTTCGCTCTCTTCATTCGTTTCCTGCGAAGGCCGCGCAGGCTACGAGCCCTGCTTTTCCCTGGTTCTTACAGTGGAAGATAACACACAAAGGGTAAGCATCCTAAACGGGCAAATAAAGTAAAACTTCCAAGAAAAGCCGGCGAACTCCGAATGCACAATGCAGGTGGGGAGTCACGCTGACCGGGTTTCCACAGCTCAGGCGGGTGCCAGATATTTCTGGCTGATAGGGGTCGCTCGATTCGCAAAATGGCGGCGGCCAGAACGCTCTTTTTGGAAAGGTCTATACGAGTAACGGTAAAATAATTTCATGAGGAGCTAGTTCCATCTATCGGAGTCCGCTCCTGTTTGGGCTCTGAGCATGGATTGGATACGAGAGCTGTGTCTGTGTTCGGCGTAAACTCGGCTCGTATCGAGAGCGAGAAGAACGGTCGGTTTTTTGTTTGTTCGCTCGCTTGGTTGCGTAAAGCCAAATTACGTTCGAGGAATGTGCGCGAGAGGAGTGGGATGGTGCATAGTTTAATCCGTGGTAGTTCGGAAGGGAGCGCAAACATGGGCCAGTCGAAATTCCTGCAATTTTAAAATCGCGGGAACTTGCAATATTATCTATAAAGCTTCTTTGCGACTCCACGTTAAGGTTTTTTCTCATGCCTCAAAGACGTATTGACGCGGATGCCCGAGCGAGACGCCCGGACCTCTCGTCAGTGACTTTGAACCTAGCTTCAGTGGTTCTTTGACTGTAAAGCCGCGGGACACACTGCTAATACACTAGACAAGAAAAAAAAAATGCAAAGACGTTTACAAATCTCTGCAATGGGAAACTAGAGCGCAGCTCTTGAAGAGGAGAAGGAGGAGGGGAGGGTATGCCCTCCTCCTCCTACATACCCTCCCCTTCTCCCCTCCCCTTTCCCTCCCTCCTCCTCCTCCTCCTTTCTTCCTTCCCTCTTCTTGCCACACTGAATTTGTTCATGGGTGACGTGACACGAAGTCGTGACGTCATTTTCCCCGCTAAATTTAGCGGGGAAACTGAATTGGTGTTGAAGTCGCGTGACGTCAGTTTCCCCGCTAAATTTAGCGGGGAAACATAACCCGCTAAACTTAGCAAGGAAATTTTCCCGTTAAAGTTGGCGGGGAAATTTCCCGCTAACTTTAGTGGGGAAACGTCCCATAATGCAACGCGCGCAATTACGCCGACGCCGACGCCGCTCAACCCAGAAACAGGCGCCTTAAAACTGCACTTTAAAAAGTAAAAAAAAAAAAAATCAGTGTGCAGACCAGTGGCGTTGCTAGGGTTTGCCTTGGTGCTTCGGTCTTTCCTTGTGTCCTTTGGTATTCATGTTCCGCGGGGGAGTTTTGGCGCTGGGGGTGAGGTTGATAAGTTCCCAGGGATTCCTTGGCTCCGGAATGAAGTTCTCGATTTGGGTTTCGATACCAATGTATGCCGCAATGGCTCTACCTTCCTTGATGTACCAGGCTAAGAAGTACGCGCAGGAGCTCGACGCCACCCTTTTGCTAGAACATTGTCAATCCTTCGATAAGTTTTACCAGTGTTCGGGACGTTTGGCGCACCTTCTACGCTATCTGCGGAAAGAAGGGCGTCAACCGATTCCCCATCATCGCACTATCATCTAACAGCGACACCGAGTTCGTACTCAATCAGACGGGAAATATATTTTCCCCACAACCTGACGCACGACCCGGCCCGCAAATGTATGTGCCAGTAGCCGTCGGCGCTTCCGAAGACCCGCGTGACCAGCCCTTTTCATCGTGGGAACTATAGAAGCCGCCATTCAGCAATGCAGGAAGAACAGCGCTCCCGGGCAGGATGGCGTCCCGGTTCCCATGATCCGTAACACCCACCAAGCTGCTAAAAACAGTATCCTTATAACCAAATCTGGAAAACTGGAGACTCCCCGACGAGTGGCGACTCTCTATCGTAACACCGATCCCTAAGTCAGGGAAACCTGCTACCAACCCCAAGAACCTACGACCAATCTCATTAACATCCATTATGGGAAACTGATTGAGATGCTGGTGCTTTCAAGACTACAGCACAATGCGTCTGAGCTGGGCATTTTCCCCCCAACGCAAAGCACTCACCATGGTTTACAAGGACGTGGTAGAACGGCCCCTTGCCAATAAGCAGATGATGGTTCTCGTCTCTATTGATATTAGAAAGGCCTTCGACACGGTCCCCCATGAAGTTGTGATCATCAAGATGAGAGAGTTAAATCTCATGGGAAAGCAACTAGATTTCATGAAGGGCTGGCTACTGACATCAAGACTAAGGAAAACCGCATTGGAGTTCTACAAGGAACGGTGCTTGCCTCCATACTATTTAACATAGCCATGGCACCGCTCTTGTGGCAACTTCATGAGACAGAAGATCTAGGGACTACTGCATACGCGGATGACATCACCATCTGGACCTGCGAAGGAACCCAAGAGTGTCAAACGAAGGTGCTGCAACGTGACATAGACGTGATATCAAACTACCTAAAAGAATAGCCGGCGGATGGCTCAAGGAAATCTCGCAGAAAAGGAAACAAGGACTGAATTTGAAGCACGAAGGATCCAGATTGGGGAGACATTCTACGTGATCCAATGTCGGGAAGGGGGATGCTTTCCCCACTGCGACACAGACTAGGTGGTGCCGGAGAGAAGGTGGCCAAAAAGATTGTCACGGCGATCTTGGTATCTAGAGTCGCGTATGCGGTGAATTTCTATCCGCAACAAAGCACACCATCAGAAGCTACTAATTCTCCTGAATGATGTGAGGAGTGCATTCCTTGGATTGCCCAGACACAGCCGCTTGGAAGAGCTGCACAACTGCATCTTCCTTTTCGAGTTTACACACTGGTGATATCTGGTGTTGTTTATATTTGTAGCCCTGAACCTATGGGGGTTGAACTTGGTTCGAACTTCGGCGAACGTTTTGTTCAGACGTTCGAAGTTCGTTGAACATTTGAGCCTCAGAAATTCGAAAGTTCGAAAATCGTCGAATTTTTTAGCATGATAAATTTGGAAGTTCGAAAATGTCGAATTTTATAGCGCGAAAAATTCAGAAGTTCGAAAAAATCTACTTTCTCAGCACCAAAAATTTGTAAGTTCGAAAATCGTGGATTTTTTATGTAATAAGTTGGACATTTCGAAACTTTGCGAACGTTCCAAACCGCTTGGTTCGCTCTTCGAACATCAGGTTCGCAAAAAGTTTGCGGCATCTCTACTTCTGTCACATTGGTTATAGTCTTATAGACAACTCTCAGCAGACATGTTCGACATACGTCTGAAGCAGGCATGTCTGGAACATTCTTGAGGCGCAGATTATTCTGTCCTGCATGTCTACAACGACATAGTCTTTTGTTTAATGCATGAATAGCGTGACAGCGGCTTAAAGGTACGAACCCTAACACGAAAAAATGTTTAAAAATCATCGAGATCATTATGTCGGTGCCTACAATGTCTCCGTTCCACGAATAGCTATAGACGCTTTACGCACGAGCCAGATTACAACCGCCATTACTGACCTTCCCTCGTCTTACCGAAATAAAGAGACACTGAAACGGGCGTTGACGAACCTCCAAAAGGCCGTTGCTAGGGCGAGGGAGACAATAAAATAAAAAATGGCAATAACCTGACCTGCTATGTTTATGCTAAAGTCAAGTAAGCGAAATAAGAGAAAACAAAAACTGAAGGTCGGTATGGGGGCTCCTATGCACAGCTGTTGCAAAGCGTCTAGAACTTCACATTTATATTAGTGAACTATAGCTGGAACGTTCCATTGTGTTCCACGACGGAACCCAAGGAACGAGGTGAGGGCGATGCGTTGAACAGGTAGCAGGCAAAACAATGTGCCCTTTGTTCTTTCGTGGACGTGGCCACTGGCAAGTGGAAGAAGAGGCCGAATGCCAGACGCCCAAAATCAATACTGCCCACGTGCACTACCTTTCAATGTTGGCTACCTTATTGCTTCTTTCTTTGAATCAGGCATAATGGGCGCCCCGGTTATGTCGGTCTCTGGAACGCGTTTCGTCATTCTCTTGATGTGGGTCCCGTTAATTCTTTTGGCACCACTCCCTACGCTTTTAGAAGCTCTTGCCCGCGCACTGCGCCACGATGCACCTAGAATAATAATCGATGACTTTCATTCAGTCAGTTCCGCTCATCAGAAAGGCGCGCTGTGTAGCACATCTATGGCCACGCCTTCTCCGCGTCAAAAAAGGCGTCAGCCCGTTCGGCCATTGAGACCGCGTTGTCATTGTAACGTTATACAGATCGTCCCTGTCATTGCTTTCGCTAATTAAAGAATAGTACAATTAATTGATATACCGAGTGCACTGCCGCGCAGTAAATGCTTTGGGGCACAGAAAGGGCACACCGATAGGCACGCCATGCACTCTAGCGACGACCTTCTGAGATGAGCATGGAGCAGGATATACCTGACTCACCACCTGTGCGCCGTCTGGCGGGCCCTAGAGGCTAGCGTCCGCACTCGGCGCAAAGCCTCAAAGTTCAACGAACAACCGCGCGAATTGACGGCCGTGACTGGGAAGCAGGTGGCGGCAACGGCCTCACGCCTTCAAAACTTGCATATAGGGAGTATTCACTGGCGTCCATAGCTGTGTGCGCGAATGCTGAGCGCGTGCTGATGGCGAGCTTCACAGTTCTTTTGTAACGTGCATTCCGCACCATCAAGAGTGCCGGTCTTAGCAGCCTATTGATGTGAGCTCGTTCTGAGCATGCGCTCAAACAGCACCCACAAATATGGCGTCCAGTGAATTACCCCTATTGAATGACATGTGGTAGCGAACAAACATAACCTTTACCCCCAGGCTCGAGGGAGGTGCTCGAGTTTCAGTGGTTTAAGTGGTATGGGGAATATGTAAGCTCCGTGTTTTCGGATAAACCCGAAAACCATCGAAAACACCCGCCTGTAAACTTTTTGTCAATTCGGATTTATCCGATAAACTCCGAATTGACGGTACCATCTCCCCCCCCCCCCCCCCCAACAACAAAAATAAATATTTTTTTTTTTTTAACATTTTGAGCAGCGCAGGATCAATGTTCTTGGGAAAATGACACCATAATTATCTTTCAAGCCTCGGACCGTTGTCGAAAGGGGGGGGTCACCTTGTCTCGTCAAGGTTGGTTCAGGGAAACAGGTCATCATACCATTCGTGTCATGACGAAAGCCACTCTTTCGGTTTCCAGTTTGGACCATGGGATTTGGGATTTAGAGAAGAAGAGGTATGTTTCTGGGGGTACAGTGAAAGCTATGAACCATAGAGATTGTATAAAATAGGGAAGAGGGCAGTTGAAACTTCTATTACATCCTTAACCACTCCACCTCGCGCGGCCGCGGGATAGATTGATAGATGACTCGCGAGCTTCTGCGGCTACCTCCGGCAGTTTATTGATTTTAAAGTATCGACGTTTATCGAAGCACACTGTGTGCGACTTTTGTCGTGGGACAAAGTTAGTATTGCCAATGTGAACAACGCCAAATTCAACTGAAGAAATCTTAATTGATACAAGCGCTGTTTTATTTTTTATCTGGCATACGTTTGCATCCGGTTATTATTTATTATTTTAATAGCAAACACTGCAAAATTAATCTCCGAATTTCTGAGAATTTGGGATTTACGAAAAATTAAACTCCGATAAACACCGAATTTCTGCTAAAAAAATAAACTCCAAAAACACCTCCGGAATTTCACGAAAAATAAACTCCGAAAACACGGAGCCCTAGGAATATGCTAAGTCGCAACTCTGTAGGCACGTCCGACATAAGGAGACTGGACAAAGCACGTTCTGTCACGACCTAATATATATATATATATATATTTTTTTTGAGGGCCGGGGGGGGGGGGGGGGGGGAGGAGGAAGGAATCCAGATGAAGCCGCTTGAATCGGAAGAGTCTGCAGTATAGTTACACCAAGCCCTGGAAACCATACCTTGATTTACAAAATCGGGTACGGGAAACCACGACGATAGTAATAGTCGTGGTAGAATAAGGTGGGACATAATGAGACGAACATTTCCAAATCGGTGCTCTTTTTCTTATTTTTATTGCGAATCGAGACACAAAATGTACGAAAAGATTCTTTGGCGTCTTGGAATCGTGATCAGTAAAAATGACTAGACTCGTGTTAGTGGAACTACGAAATATGAATTAATAATAAAAAGTCACAATGTTTCATTTTGCTCCGTCATCCGGGAAAAACAAGGCAGCTAGAGGGACAAAATGAAACACCTCGTTAAAAAAGAAGAAAAAAGAAAAGAGAAATGACAGCTCAGTCCTTGCTCTAGGAAGGAACATTTTAAATGCACTTCGTGGACCCCTGGGCCATCTTCGTGAATCCACTCTTTGTACGCCCAGCATTGAACCCACACAAAACGGTAGCGTTTTTGCTCCGTATTGTTTTATACATCAGACACTGCTAGTCACATTTGGCACTCGTCGCGCGGTTTGCAGAACGCTTCTGCTTATTCTGTGACCAAAGAGTCGGTAGACCCTCTCCTTCACCTCGAATAGTCTTCTTCCCCGGTTTCCCTTGATTCACAGTAAGTGTAAACTATTCCCTGCACATCATGGCACGGGAGCCTACAAAGGACTTCTCCATGCGCCCAATTTACTCGACAAATATTTTAATGTTTTTTTTTGGTCGAGTGGAAGCTGTCGCTTGGATCTCAACTGGTTTTATAAACCACTGACTCTTTACATTCGTTGAGGCAAACGCTTTCTTCGTGTCATTTTCGCACCATTAAACCCTGAATGTTTCTTTCGGACGTCCGTCCTAGACAATAAAAGAAAAAGTTATAGCTCAAGAAGAAACGCTGAACTCGCCAAAAATCATTTTGGGTCCGTTGAAGACAGTATTGTAACGTTTTGCCCCTTGAATATGCTCCTATTTAAACAATTTTATTGTATTAACAATCAAAACCTAGAGCAATAAAATTTTATCCCGAGTTAGCTAACGCAACACACATAAAATAAACGCTTAGCCTAGTCCAGTAACTTTTCCAAAGTCAGCTGCACGGCTCCAGAAAAATGCAAGCGTTGAATTTAACCCGGGTTTGGCGGCTCGTACAGCCACGAACGATAACTCCGCATTTTTTTTCCGTCGGTGTGAGCAGATTTTTGATGAAGTAATGCGGACAAGTGCCGGTACATGTCGGCAAAATATCCATTTAATCGCATTGTGAGATTCGAATACATATGGCGTTAAACTCATTATTTGGCATTTTGCCCCGTCTTGCCCCAGTAGCCGATGCTACCGCGAATTCTAAAGCGAATGATGTCGGTCGACACTCTTTGTTTACCCATTGGCAGTTTCCGCTACCGTGTGAACTATATTCTTTTGGGTTCACGCAGCTGGAGAAACTATGGGCCTCCACTCTACCGAAATCGAACAGTCGGAAGGCCGGAAACGCCATCTGTCGTCAGTGGAAACTATATATAGCGCACCTGTTTGTACAGCGGCGATTACGGCGCGCACCTGTTTCACCTCACGATGGGCCGCAGCACATGCTACGAGCCATCCAAGCCAATCCAATGCCCCGTAAGTTTCACGTGACTTTCGGGAGGAGCGCAGCGACGCGCGGAGCCCTTTGTCACGTGATATGTTCACAGCACTGGATTGGTTGGGATGGTTCGTACCTTTCGGTGTGGTCCGTCGCAAACTGAAACAGCGTGGTTGTCGCGATCGGAGCGCGTGCTACTGTTGAATCTGGCAACCATCGGGGGAACCGCAGAAGAAAAGCGAGAACGGTAGGAACTCCAAGGACGGTCTTCATGGCGCCGTTGCGAACGTTTGTACCATCCTCCTACGCGTTGGAATAGGAAGGATGGAAACGTGGCAAAAGATAAAACCGCCTCGATAGAGACACCCCGTCAGTGGAGCGCGAACAAGAGAGCGTTTGTTTCGCGCGCTACGCGATACTGTTTGCCGAGGCCCGAAACTGGATCCGCGGGGGAGCTTTCGTCAGTGACAGTTGGGATGTTTACTGACGCTGTTTCGCCGGCGACACTCGGCGCTGTCGATCTCGAGGCTTGCGGCTGTCCTCCGGCGTCGAAGTGGGCGTGCGGGCCCTCGAGTATTCAGATTGCGGCTCGGCCTCCACTCTCGAGCGCGCCACGGTGGGGGAACGGCCAGAGATATTCAATTTGGGAGTCGTGCTGCTGTCGGTCGATGCCGCCCCAAGGACGGGCGGGAAAGCGGGAGCGCTCGAGGGGGAATAGCGGGGGAGACTAAAATGAAGGACGAGCATAAAAGGCGGCGGGGGAAGGGGGTTGGAATGTGTGCACACGGTGACGTGGTTTCTTTGTGTGCGTTCGAGGAACTAGAGTGCATGTGGGGGAGGCGCTGATTTTCTTTGTCTGGACAGGAGACAGCGTGTCCCTTGTATCCAGGTGCGATTCTCTTTATTTGCTCGCTCGACATCGAATCCGAGTAAGAGCGGAGCTCGTGCTGTCGAAGGTTTATAATAGAATCATCACCCTCATCCTGCAAATTGAGTGCGCCGTTGAACAGAAGCCCCCCTCAAAGAACACGCCATTGGAATACGTTTAGTGGGTCGACGAAGGTACATCATCGCTACCGTTTCTCCGCAAGTTAAATATCGTTTAGCTAGTGGATTCCCCTCGCGTATTTAGTATTTAGTTTCGTGCAGTTACAAGTGCAGTCGATCCTCGCACTGTTTTTCGCTGTACTCCCAGAAGAGCCTGAGTGCACACTTAACCGCAATACACTCGGAACAGTAATGAAGGAGGTTTCTTTAATGAGATAAATTAATGAGTCGGATCATCGTGCTCACCATGCTGTTTCGGAGCGAAACGATGACGCCTTTTGCAACCGAGGCTACGTATTTGCCCATTTGGGTGCGGCACAATTTTCCTTCTTTTTGACTAAACTGGCAGAACCAATGAGCAGCACTCGAAGTGCATTGTAATGGGCTTAAAACGCATCGTAGTTCCGGGTAATATTAGAGCGTATAAAAACAACACACATTTTACATCCTCGCATATCTTAAGATGACTACAGTTTGTTTATAACAACTACAACTTTGACGCAACAAAGAGTATTGAAATGCGCACAGGTAATCTTCTGAGGAAAGGGAATAAAAAATTCGTTGTCCCGTCTGTGCTGTGTTTACCCCTTCTCATTCAGCTTAACTCATCTAGAGGTTATGTACAGGGTTTTTTTACCTACAAAATAAACCACGCATTGCCGAACGCTCATTTTCCACCCAAAAGGTGGCGAAGAGGTCACAACCAGATGCCAAAGATTCAGCACGAACCGATATCTTATTCAAAAGTTATAAGTGATTTTCTGAACATTTCTATGGGAAAATGGCGGCCGACGGAGCTCTCGAATACATGGGGCTCTATGGCACCAGAAACAAAACAAAAAACAGGCGAAAATGGGCCCCATTTTCCTATTGAAATTTTCAGAAAATCCCTTATAACTTTTGCATAAGATAACGGTTTGTGCTGAAACTTTGGCATCTGGGTTAGGACCTCAAGCTACACCTTTCGGCGGAGAATGAGGGTTCGGCGATATAGGCAGTGAATTTTTGCGGTGAAAGAAACCCTGTAAAAAGGTTTTGGTGGACACCCTGTACATAGAAACAAGAAGTGGGTTTTATTTAATGATAATAAGAAAGTGTACAGCAGGGGAGTTTTATGGAGCAGCTAATGTATATTTGAGTTGCGTGAACAATTAACTTTTTTAAGTATATTTTTTAAGCGGAATATTTTATTGTGTCGCGATGTAAGCGGTCAGGGCCGACGTAGAATCTGCATTCTCCGCAAGGAAGAATACATTTTTGTTCCCAATTTTCTAGAATCTAGAGCATATCAAACGTTAGTGTAGTGATGAATGAAAAAAAGATACTAAGAGAGGAGAGCATCAGCTTCGAAAAGAGCATATCCGTTTTTGGGGAAACAAGGGAGAAGGGAACTTAAGGGGTAGGAGACGAGGAAGCAGGGACTGTGGGAATCGCGGAGTGTAATGAGGGAAACAGCAGTAAAGAGACAGGCGAGCTCGAAAGCGCCGTTCACACACTTGCAACCGAGTAGGACCGGGAGTGGCAAGACCGGTTTTTAAGCGTATTACGACGGCGGAGGACCTAATGCGCTGCGGTGCAGGTCTTACGCCGTCGGAAGAGGCTTAAATGCCGATCTTGTCTCTCTCGGTCCTACTCGGTTGCAAGTGTGTGACGGCACTTAAAGGACCGTTCACACATGCGACCGAGTAGGACGGACAGAGACAAATACTGATTTTTAAGCCTCTTGCGACGTCTTGGGACCATATGCGCTGCTGCGGAGCTGGTCCTAAGACTTCGCAAGAGGCTTACGAACCGGTCTTTCTTGGTCCCACTTGGTTGCAAGTGTGTGAACGGCGCTTAAAGGCCCGTTCACACATGTGACCGAGTAGGACCGACCAAGACAAGACCGATTTTTAATCCTCTTGCGACGCTTGCGACGTCTTAAGACCGAATGCGCTGCTGCGGAGCTGGTTCTAAGACGTCGCAAAGGCTTAAACACCGGTCTTGTCTCTCTCGGTCCTACTCGGTTGCAAGTGTGTGAACGGCGCTTAAACCTTCAACGTTTCAAAAGCGCGAGAGATTTGACCGGTTTTGTGTTGCCTTTGTGCTCTAGTGTTCAGTTTTCACAATATGCAGGTGAAAGTTTCTATTTGTCTTTTCTAAATTTAGCGGACAAACTTGAAGAAAAGGAAATCTTCAGATCATCAACTTGCAACAACTATTAATTAAGGCGGTGTTTGACCGATTAACTTATGAGAAAAGACAAAAAAAAGACATACTTTTGAATGCCGAGTTTTGAAACAGACTTCATCTCTTTTCCTCCAATTGTCTCCAAGAGTTACAAAAAAAAACAAAAAACGGGTGAAAAACGGAAAACCGAGTAATAACACAGCTCTTTACGTCACCAAAGTGTTCGTGCCTATTCCAAGATTAATTTTGAATACGCGGACTAGTCATTTTCTAGCGACCTAAAGGACGTTCCCCCGCGTGACTGTTGTTGTTGAAAATGTATTTATTGGATGGCCATGTTACGATCTGGCACTTAACGTCATCTCATCTCTGGAGCCCGGGAATTTGTTTGAGCATTGCGTGATTGATAGGCGCCTTCCAAATGGTCTCACCACGTTCGCTTCGATGGCGCCATACGGCTAAAAGTTTCCTTTGAGTGGAACAGATGGTCGGTTTGGGCTCGCTCCTCCTGGTCTGGCGAAGATAGGACGAGGCGAAAGGAACATTACGAGTCCCCGCGGAATTTCGCGACGCTCTTTCTGGAGGGCCCCGGAAGCCCTAACGAGGGGCTTCTGTGAAGACAACTCCTCGGGGGATCGCGCCCTCTCCGACGTCCTCCGCAGAATTAGGACCACTCTGTGACCCCACAAGAGTGCGCAAACGTCATCATCCTCACCATCACTGGATGCCAACGTTTTTCAATCGACTCAGTCGTGAGAAGTTTTGAGCAGCCTCCTCTTCTCCCAACGTTTGTCACCAGGGGGCGCTGCCACCGCAGCGGTGACACCGCCACCCAGTGGTTAGAGCGCGAACGAAATGTAATTCAAACTCGCATTCGCGACAAAAAAAAAAAAGAAAAGAAAACAAAGTTGAGTTTGATGGTTAAATTACACTGAAAAACAGAGACAAGTTCTAAACTGATTCGGCAAATGCTCTTGCCTTCACTCCTGCGTTCGCTCGCTCAAGTGGAAGGGCTTTGCGGGAGGAGCTTGCACTGCTTTTCCTAACCTGCAACAGGTCGTAGCAAGCGCACGGTGTTTTCCTTTATTCCACCATACACTCGTAACCTAACCATCACTTACAACTTCTTTTTCTCTTTTCTCATTCGCCGAGAATTTATTATTTCGCCCTTTAGCGACGACGGAATGGTGTAGCCGATTTGGGTTTGAATATTGTACTCAAGACCACCGACAAGATCATTCGCGGCTTGCAAATAACAATAAAATATCTAAAAAAAATTGTCTGTTTGTCTTTAATGTCCTTCTTTCCTTATCGTAAAACACGAGGGTGAGCAAGTAAGGTGGTGAAAGTGAAGCGTAGCGATTATACCCGAGGCTGGGGTTTACTGCAGGATGGCGCAAATACATGGAAGGTTTTCATGTGTTCGTGATGTCCCGTAGTAAACCCCAGTCTACGGTAAAGTCACTATATTGAAAAAAATGGCGTATTCTCCTTCTATGAATGGCCGACTTCCCTTTGTCCACGGCTATGATCACCACCTGGCTGAAGCGCCACCAATTTTAGAGTGCGCAGACGTATCTCCTCCAAAAGCAGTTCAGACAGCAGCCGCAGCGTGCAAGCAAATTAGCGCTCCAGTCATTTGGTGACGTATGCTGGCGAGAGAGAGAGATGGTTCAGCTCCGGCATGTAAGCGTCTCTTTGGCAATTTTTGACTGTGCCAGGCACAGCCTGTGGTTTGGGCGCCGTGGGACCAGGGGAGGCAGGGAGCTAGCCTTGAGGGGGAAGCGTTTTATTCCGTTTCCAAGTCTTTTTAAACCAGCTCCATCACCCGACTGCCACGTCTCGTCTCTTATTTCTTTCGTCGTCAGTTCTACTTTTTTTCCCGCGCACCAATCAGTGCATACCACACGGGTAACAACAACCCCAAAAAAAAAATAAAAAAATCACAAAGCCCCATAACCCGCCGGCGACGGCGCTTAATCAGCTGCCTCATGCATGCCGCATGCCTGACCGACGGCATTTATATGCACAAAAAAGTAAGATATCTGAATGTTTGTCATGGCATATTCTAGGCTTGTTCCACTTGAGATTGAATCCATCCGAATGCTCACTGGCGTACGACCTCAGTTGTTTTGGGAAGGATGAGGGGCCTAAGCCTTTTAGAGAAAGACTAAACACGCCCCTGTTTATTATTTTGAGCGGCGATATTTCGCACTTTTCAAGTACCTGAAAGTTGGTGGTACTTGAACACCATATATATATATATATATATATATATATATATATATATATATATATATATATATATATATATATATATATATATATATGTATATTATATGATTATGCTGTAGGCAGCATGAGGACAGGACAGGTGATGACAGTAGAATGATTTAGGAAGGCGGAGCCTGCCAGTGCGGCCTGGCGCGAGATGGTCGTGCGCGCCACTGCCTTGTCGTCGTCTTCATCTTCCTAAAAAAAATATATATATATATATATATATATATATATATATATATATATATATATATATATATATATATTAGCGTAGAGCTGTGGTGATGATGACAAAAGATGTGAAAATTCGCTTTCTCTCTTCTGCTTGTTCCAACACTTGTAAAATGCGACGCCGGAAAGGGAATACGAGGGCCGTGGGCTTTTACTGAATTAGATAATACTTAAAAATATTTTAATGTGCAGGAAGCAGAAATATGACGGAACGACTTCAAAACGCACTGAAATTCACATATCTGATTTGTGTTTAGTTTTTCCCCTAAAACTAAAGAAAAAAAAGTTAATCTTTCCTAGTAATTTTCCGTTTATACCACGGCCTATTCTGGGTTACGCGGGAAAAGTAAAAATATTGTTTCTTAATAAAAGAAAAGTGTATTTTGTCGAACAAGCAGGTAGGTTAACGGTGCGCTGAAGAGGTTTCTGAAATCGCATAAAAAAGACGATAACTCACTCTGCTGGCTCTAAGCATCCTATAAAATTATGACTAATTTATAGGATGCTAGCCGATTATGATTATGATTATGACTATCATCGTGACTAAATCACGATGATACCCGCCATTCCCTATCGAAAAAGCAATCAAAGGTCGCGACACACCGAAGTCATCTCCGGTGATGGGAAGAGCATGCTCTGAAACCGGGACCACTGTTAGCCAATAGCAAGCGAAGAATCCTCGTGCCTCCGACCGGTGGAACCGCGAAGTGATATCTCGAATGCCCGCGGCTCATTGCCCATACAGCCCCGGACTCAGCGAGCGCGCGCTCGAGAGCTGACGGCCGGACACATCACTCGCGCGGAGAAAAAAAAGCAAAAAAACATAGTGCATTGTTTTTTTGAGGCGATTATTGCAGTTTTATGTTCCCTCTCGGCGAAAAAAATTAACACATTTCGACTACTCTTATTTGCTTTTATCATCTACAAAAGCAGACACGTTTTGTAATAACAGCGTTCACTAATCTCAACAAAATGTCGCGTTTTCATTGGTCACCTGTCGTCCTGGCTGCCGGAACAATGCTCCCCTCATCACCAGAGATAATTTCGATCTTTGATTGCTTTTTTAATAGGGAAATCGGCCGCGCATCGTTATGATTTATGGATTTATAGAGTTAGTTATCACCATATTTAGGTGATCTCAGAAGCCTCCTCAGGGAACCTTTAAGGTGGAGTCTATCCCAACCAACCAACAAGTCCATCTCGGGTAGATATAAACTTTATTGCGTTATTTGTTAACAAGCGCGGTGTAAATAACGTTTTAATCGCCATTCTCCAGCGTAGGAAAGATCTCGCTTCCATCCTGCTTGGTGATAGGCGGCTGTGGAACGGTTGAAGCGACATATCGACACCACGTCGGGTTAATCTTCCTCATTGTCAGGCTTTGTCAACCTGCCAATTTAGCTCACCTCTACGCGACAATATCTCTACATCGTGGATTCGGTTACACCCCGGCTATTGCGGCCGCTTGTGTCTTATATAACTGGCATTTTAGACTATAGGCGACGAAGGATGAAGTTCGATTATGTGCGTGAGTGATCTACTTAAACCACCAGCGGTATACTCTGCGGCCCTGCCGTTCCTTAGATCTGCCATCTAGAGCAGCTGAGTGCCTGGCGATTTTTAAAGTAGGCCACATCAGCGTCCGCCCCGAGTAATTTGAGCGGCGTTGCCGCCCCTGATAGCCAGATAGCGTGCCGGTCTCTTGTCTTGGCCACAGCTCATGGTCTTGGCTAGAATTACGGAGAGTTTCCAACTGCTGGACCGGGGTCACGTGTTTCATGGGCCGAGTTTGCAGTACGAGCGACGAGGATGGGACCGAAGCGTCGATCGTCTGCAAACTTCTTAGCCTCTTCTCCCGCTTTCCTCCTCGTCACCCGAGAACGCAGCGCATGCGCAGTAGCGACCAATGGGCGCAGGAGGCGTCCGCCATCAGATGGCAAACGCTCTCCATGGTTTACGTTGCTCCGCCTCTTAAATCTAGGCTCTCTTGTCTTGGCTCGTCATTATTAGGGACCAAAGGGCGCGGGGGCCTCTTTAGCGCTAAGGATCCTGCTCGGTGCCGAGGAAACGGCTATTGAGCAGAAGGGTGTTTTCGGGTTCTGGTCGAACGGGGGGCCATTGAGCGGCGAGCAGCCGAGCGAGTCACGCTATGGTGTGGGCGGGCGCGCGCGGTTTCCAGGACCCGTTCTTTCGTCTCGGAGGACAATGCGATAGTGAGTCGTGCTTCACAATGCGCGTCAAACGGTGGGCTGACGGAACGCGTGGCGCATTTCGATGTTTGTTCATTGAGACATTCGATCGACTGATCACGAAGCGATATGGTCCGTGGCGATACCGCCTCCAAGACAAGGCCTGCGCATGACGTCATCGCTTTTGAATCCCCCCCCCCGACCCGCCTCAAGAGGCAAAGACGCCGAAGCTCGACGAGAGTTGCTGCAAAGCGGCAAATGCGCGCGTAGTTGCGTCTCCGCGCGCTGACGTCCCGCTCTTCGTGAGTTGCTGCACGACGCGCTGGCGGCCATGCTCACGCAAGCTGAGCGGCGCTGCGTCGATCCACTAGTGATCACGTCGGGGGGGGGGGGGGCTTTGGTGCTATTTCTTGTGGCAACATAAGAATGACAGAAGACTGAATGGCGCCCAACTTCCTAGAGAGATGTCAGCCATTCAGTACGAACGCATCGTTTCTCTGTCGTCACAAAAGAAGAGGAGCATATCCGTCAGCGCCTCCAATGCCCGATGCTCTTCGGCACATTGAGGCTTGAGCGTTTTGCGCTGTCAAGGCTAGTGTAGGTTCCACGCTGCTACGGCCCCGCACTGCTGCAAGAGCAGGTGACATCGTCTTGCCTTTCATCCGCGCACGCGTTCTCTCGCGAAGGAGACGGCAAAACGACGCCGCGCGCTCGTACAAGTGTATAACTACGATGGCGTTGGAGCACTGCGGAAACCACGCTATACCATAGCCTCCTCTATACTCACAAAGCATGGCAGTTCTACGACGGAGCCATAGAGTGCCCGGTCGCAGATTTGGAGCGCGAGGATCTAATGGCATAAAGCACTTCTCGGGGAACTTGGACGTCAGCGCACAGCTTTTGCAGCGGCGAGGACCCGAAACATGGTTTTCAAACCTGACGAGAAAAGAGGCGGTAGCGCGAGGAACGAGAGGAGCACGAGCGGACATTCCATCGCTCGTGAGAAGTGTGTTTCGGCGTCCCGCCGCAACGGGGCGCCCGTCATGTGGCTCTCCTCTCATCCGTTGTCTGCCGCTCTACCTCTCCGATTTTGGCGGCCGCTTGTCGAGGCGATCTGCCAAGCTTTGTCAGTATAGAGGAGGCTACGGCTATATACTTTAAAGACGCGGCCCAGAAACGTTTGATGAGCCTGTGCTGGAGGCGAGCGTCCACGACACTTCCGCCTCGCACATTTTACGCCATCGAGACGTTCTTGGCTGATCATAAGTGGCAGTTTGTTTTCAGAATGCCTCGAGAACTACGAGCTCCAGCATGGCGTCCAGTGAACTGGTGTCGAGATAAAGGCGAAATGGCTCGATTGTGCACGCTTAGTTCCTATCCCGTTCCGTCACGACCAGGACTTGTCTGAACGGTTCTGTTTTTTAATTGTTGCGAAGGAGAGGTTCGTTGGCGTGCGCATGCAATGACCATGGTATAGAAGCCTGTGGTCATTCCCGAGCCAGACAGTCAAAACTGGTGCTCTGACGTTACAGCCTCAATACACACTTGCGATTCATTACAACCGAATGTCTTAGAACTTCCTGGGATCTCTTACGACGGGAGTACACACTGGCGCTATCTATCGGCTGGGAACACTTGCAACATTTCCCTCTATTTCCTTTTCTCTTTCGCGCATTATTATTTTTTGGATCGCAAAACCTTTGACAATGTTATAAACGACAATTTCTCATAGAGAGTACATATATTTGATATCGAAAATACTGTAAAACCTTCGCTGTAGTGAAAAGAAGTTGAAGGGCCACCTCATAGATGACGCCAGCGTGCCAGTGTGTTCTCTCGTCGTAAGAGATCACAAGAACTCGGTCGTATTCAAACGCAAGTGTGTGAACGGGACTCGAGATTCCTTCACGAATTCAGAATAAGTCCTACCGGTAACGTCACGGTGAAGTCCTGGCCAATGATGGAAAGCCGACTGCAGGGCCATTGTCCGTTGCGCACGTCAGAAACAAGACCGCCTGCTCTTCGATACTTCATTACGGTGGGAAAGGGTGCGAGATGGCGGCCACTCAAAAGCCCCAGTCACACTATTCATTCATCATACAAAGACAGACTGAGACGTTGCTCCTATGACGGTCGCACTGGTGACACAAAGACTGTCTGAAGACATGTTGGAAGCAAACATGCTTTGAACATGCGTGATAATTCTATCATCATGTCTACGGCAAACAACGCGTCTTTTGTACGGCGTATGAGCAGTGTGACAGCGGCTTTAAAACATTTGAAATACGTTGGAGGCGACCGAGGCATCGTACCCGGCCGAAGAATTTGCGGGTCCACTTTTAGCGTGACCGTCTGGGCAAAAGTAGGCTAAAGAAAATAGACTCTACTCGTCGCACTTTGACTCGACGTTTGAGCGGAGCGGGACATCGCCGCTTGATCCAAAGTTCGGGGACGGTTTTCGAGAATCCCACACAGATTCTCCCTCTTATCGGTTCATGGAGCCGAGGCCGGAGATCGCGTCTCCCGAGAACACTGCTTTCCTCATTCGCACGTAGATTTCCGATTCTCCCTCCAGCCGTCCGATATTGGATCGGTGCGGGTGGAGGGGGCCACCAGCTAACCGAGTTAAAGTGCACGGCCTTTGTCGGCCGAGTATTGCGGCGATCCATTAGAGGCTGCGCCGCCGGGGAAGCGTCCGTCGAGCGTTCGCGCCTCCTTCGGCGAGAGGTCGATGAAGGCAGCTCAGCTCAGGTTTCCGTCGCGCTGCAAGACCTGCTCCGAGCGGTGCTCGCTCCTAGACTTTGCTAGGCTTCTTCCCAGGCGCCTCTTGGACTTCTGCTCCGCCTCCTGCGCGTTGGGAAGCAATACTTAAGTCTTGTCGCTCTCGTAGCTCCTGTCTTCTATGGCGGGACGCCCTTGAACAGGAAAGACAATGGCCTGAGCGAGAAATATCGATGTCTCCCGAGATATTGTTTCCTTGCCACAAATGGGTTGCATCTTTTTTTTTTTAATTTCTTTGGGAGGTTTTATGAAAATGCGCCGAGCCAACTTTCCTCAACTTGGAAAGTTCAAGCGTCTGTCAAATACTTCGGAAAATGGGGAAAATATTTGAACGCCCATTTTAAAGATATAGCTTAATATGGAACCTTCCATGGACATATCTTGCTAGTCGTGTTCCGGTCGTATGACGATATGATGTAGCGTGACGTCATGGTGTTACGTGACCTCCCAGTGTCACGTGATGCCACAATCAAGGTCACGTGACGTGACGGCTCAACTTCCCCAGCTAAATTTAATCCCAGGAAGAAGTAACGCTCGTTCGAAACCCCATTAAGTGCTATCGCATTTTGATCGCTCTTGACGGAATGTCTAGGCCAAACGATCATTTTAAGTCATATATGTTTTACATTGTAAGAAACAAGAAATAAAGTAACGCTCCTCAAACGTGCCACTATCCGAAGGAACATTGGTGTCCGATCGAACGTGTTAGCGGAGCACACCGCAACTCACATTTAGATTTTTTTTGTGTGTAAGTGTTTCTTTTTATTGATTTTCCTCGTCTCTGGAACTTTGGATGGAAATGAAATTGGGTTTGGTTTTTCTGGCGCTCCGGCAACAGTTGTGCAATCGCTCCGTGTTCCAGCCGCGGCTTAGCGCCTACGTGGACGTTGGCGAACTTCTCGCCAGTACTTGACCCGGAAAACAGGCACGTACTGCTTATATTTGACCCGAACATCGCGCCGCGTGTTTTGCTTATATTTGAGGAAACTTGAATCGTGGACGGAGAATAAACTATTTTCCGGCGTTTCCAGGTTGTGGTCTAAAACGGCAGCTTCTACTCCTTTCTTTATTTTTTTGAAGACAGCAGCCAGGGGCGGTCTTGCGCAAAGCACGGTTGGCCAAAGTTTACTTTAGGTCTTCCTGTTATAAGGAAGCGGAGCGGCGACAAACGAAGAACTGCGTTCGGTTTGCTGCCATCACAAAGAAGGCGATGAAGAAAAGCGAAAGACGACTGACACTTTTAGTCGTAATAAACGAGTCTCCGAGATAAATACAGCGCAAACAAACACGCCCGTGTAAGATAACGAGCGACAAACCAGGGGCGCTTTTTCCACAACTAATTAGACTACGAGCCTTTTGAATGCGCTACCGTGGTGCGTTAATATTTACGCCACTACGTGACGAAGCATCGACAACTTGAGAAAGAGGTTTGTTGATTTTATTTTTATTTTTAATTATTATTATTTTACAGACACTTTTAGATATGTCTTTATGATCAGTTTGTATTATGGATATAAGATATATATATTTTTTAATTACGTCCATTCACCATGCGGATATATTCAAAGGTACTAGTGCATTCCCATTTTTTGGAAGAAGTCCAGAAGGAAGTGGCGATATAAGATATGAAGCGATCCGAGCTGAAAGTCGTTGGGAAAAGGTAAACACTAGGCGGCCTTTTACGGACATATATGCACTTGGAGAGAAAAACTCGTTCCAATATAAGAAGGATATTCGGATGCGAGTGCGTATGATAAACTCACTGTTCGAAGGATCCGGCATCTCGAAGAACCAAGTCTTCACTCATGCTAAGTTCTGGAGCCAGTGCTACCGCCTTCAAATGACGTCCGAAACATGAGTAATACCACGGCCCTTTTATTTCTTCTGTCCGAGAATAACGAATATTTCAGTCCCAGGAAGTTTTTCCGCCACAGCTGTCACCGATTGCAGTATGGAAAGAGAAACTTCCGAGAACCGAAAGAGTTCCCAAGGCAATGCTTCTTCCACTCCACAGGGTATTTCTCGTTAACCTAATTTTTATACAACCTTTGCACTTTGCCTTAATAGCAGTATCATCATAACCTCAAAATGCAGGCCGTTCATCTTTTTTGGTGTTGAACTGGTGGGGCAACTGAATTTGTATATACGGCACGGAACATCGATTTCCCCGCCAAATTTAGGAGGAAACTGAATTGGTGTATAGATCACACGACGTCAGGACACATGACATCCGTTTTCTCGTAAAGTTTAGTGAAGAAACTGAATTGGTGAATAGGTGTAGTGACGTCAGGTCACGGACATAAATCTTCCCGCCAAATTTAGCGGGGCAACTGAATTTGTATATACGGCACGGAATATCGATTTCCCCGCCAAATTTAGGAGGAAACTGAATTGGTGTATAGATCACACGACGTCAGGACACATGACATCCGTTTTCTCGTAAAGTTTAGTGAAGAAACTGAATTGGTGAATAGGTGTAGTGACGTCAGGTCACGGACATAAATCTTCCCGCCAAATTTAGCGGGGCAACTGAATTTGTATATACGGCACGGAACATCGATTTCCCCGCCAAATTTAGGAGGAAACTGAATTGGTGTATAGATCACACGACGTCAGGACACATGACATCCGTTTTCTCGTAAAGTTTAGTGAAGAAACTGAATTGGTGAATAGGTGTAGTGACGTCAGGTCACGGACATAAATCTTCCCGCCAAATTTAGCGGGGCAACTGAATTTGTATATACGGCACGGAACATCGATTTCCCCGCCAAATTTAGGAGGAAACTGAATTGGTGTATAGATCACACGACGTCAGGACACATGACATCCGTTTTCTCGTAAAGTTTAGTGAAGAAACTGAATTGGTGAATAGGTGTAGTGACGTCAGGTCACGGACATAAATCTTCCCGCCAAATTTAGCGGGGCAACTGAATTTGTATATACGGCACGGAACATCGATTTCCCCGCCAAATTTAGGAGGAAACTGAATTGGTGTATAGATCACACGACGTCAGGACACATGACATCCGTTTTCTCGTAAAGTTTAGTGAAGAAACTGAATTGGTGAATAGGTGTAGTGACGTCAGGTCACGGACATAAATCTTCCCGCCAAATTTAGCGGGGCAACTGAATTTGTATATACGGCACGGAACATCGATTTCCCCGCCAAATTTAGGAGGAAACTGAATTGGTGTATAGATCACACGACGTCAGGACACATGACATCCGTTTTCTCGTAAAGTTTAGTGAAGAAACTGAATTGGTGAATAGGTGTAGTGACGTCAGGTCACGGACATAAATCTTCCCGCCAAATTTAGCGGGGCAACTGAATTTGTATATACGGCACGGAACATCGATTTCCCCGCCAAATTTAGGAGGAAACTGAATTGGTGTATAGATCACACGACGTCAGGACACATGACATCCGTTTTCTCGTAAAGTTTAGTGAAGAAACTGAATTGGTGAATAGGTGTAGTGACGTCAGGTCACGGACATAAATCTTCCCGCCAAATTTAGCGGGGCAACTGAATTTGTATATACGGCACGGAACATCGATTTCCCGCCAAATTTAGGAGGAAACTGAATTGGTGTATAGATCACACGACGTCAGGACACATGACATCCGTTTTCTCGTAAAGTTTAGTGAAGAAACTGAATTGGTGAATAGGTGTAGTGACGTCAGGTCACGGACATAAATCTTCCCGCCAAATTTAGCGGGGCAACTGAATTTGTATATACGGCACGGAACATCGATTTCTCCGCCAAATTTAGGAGGAAACTGAATTGGTGTATAGATCACACGACGTCAGGACACATGACATCCGTTTTCTCGTAAAGTTTAGTGAAGAAACTGAATTGGTGAATAGGTGTAGTGACGTCAGGTCACGGACATAAATCTTCCCGCCAAATTTAGCGGGGCAACTGAATTTGTATATACGGCACGGAACATCGATTTCCCCGCCAAATTTAGGAGGAAACTGAATTGGTGTATAGATCACACGACGTCAGGACACATGACATCCGTTTTCTCGTAAAGTTTAGTGAAGAAACTGAATTGGTGAATAGGTGTAGTGACGTCAGGTCACGGACATAAATCTTCCCGCCAAATTTAGCGGGGCAACTGAATTTGTATATACGGCACGGAACATCGATTTCCCCGCCAAATTTAGGAGGAAACTGAATTGGTGTATAGATCACACGACGTCAGGACACATGACATCCGTTTTCTCGTAAAGTTTAGTGAAGAAACTGAATTGGTGAATAGGTGTAGTGACGTCAGGTCACGGACATAAATCTTCCCGCCAAATTTAGCGGGGCAACTGAATTTGTATATACGGCACGGAACATCGATTTCCCCGCCAAATTTAGGAGGAAACTGAATTGGTGTATAGATCACACGACGTCAGGACACATGACATCCGTTTTCTCGTAAAGTTTAGTGAAGAAACTGAATTGGTGAATAGGTGTAGTGACGTCAGGTCACGGACATAAATCTTCCCGCCAAATTTAGCGGGGCAACTGAATTTGTATATACGGCACGGAACATCGATTTCCCCGCCAAATTTAGGAGGAAACTGAATTGGTGTATAGATCACACGACGTCAGGACACATGACATCCGTTTTCTCGTAAAGTTTAGTGAAGAAACTGAATTGGTGAATAGGTGTAGTGACGTCAGGTCACGGACATAAATCTTCCCGCCAAATTTAGCGGGGCAACTGAATTTGTATATACGGCACGGAACATCGATTTCCCCGCCAAATTTAGGAGGAAACTGAATTGGTGTATAGATCACACGACGTCAGGACACATGACATCCGTTTTCTCGTAAAGTTTAGTGAAGAAACTGAATTGGTGAATAGGTGTAGTGACGTCAGGTCACGGACATAAATCTTCCCGCCAAATTTAGCGGGGCAACTGAATTTGTATATACGGCACGGAACATCGATTTCCCCGCCAAATTTAGGAGGAAACTGAATTGGTGTATAGATCACACGACGTCAGGACACATGACATCCGTTTTCTCGTAAAGTTTAGTGAAGAAACTGAATTGGTGAATAGGTGTAGTGACGTCAGGTCACGGATATAAATCTTCCCGCCAAATTTAGCGGGGCAACTGAATTTGTATATACGGCACGGAACATCGATTTCCCGCCAAATTTAGCAGGAAATTGAATTGGTGTATAGATCACGTGACATCAATTGACGTCACGTAACCTATACACTAATTTAGCTCCCCCGCTAAATTTAGCGGGAAATGTCTGGTCTAACAGACGGACGGACAAAATTTTTGGGATTGGGGTTCCGTTAAGAAGTATTTCACTCTTAAAGAAAAGAACAAGACAAAAAAAAAGAAAGAAAGATGAGTTGGTAGAGTGCTCTGCTAGTCTTGTAGAGTTCCCGGCACCGAAGCCGGGCCGGCAGATGTTTTTCAGCAGTGCTCCAACTTAGGTGTAGATAATAATTTATTTTGTAATAGTAGAGAACTCGCCTATTTCGAAGGGTTTGAATGACCGAAAATACGCTTCAACAGAGCTTAACACTGTTGGCACGAACAAGCCATAGGTGATCTTGTTTTTAGATCAAATTTGAAATGGTACCATGCCAACAAACTGTATGGTGAAATGTGTTCATGGTGGAAATTGAAATAAGCGGTTTACAGAGTATGGTGTTTGTCAAAAACAATTATTACCCTCCCCCTCCCCCCCTCAAAGCGCGAACATTGTGATCGCCCCGTGTCACGGAATCTGTGTCCAATAGAGGCGGGTGATTTAGTGTTTTAGACCCAAGTATCTCCTCGTACAATGAACAGTATAACCTTCCTCATTAATTACATTTTGTTCCGTCATACTGTGAGAGGAGAGGTTCGTTCACACACTTGCAACCGAGTGGGACCGGCTGAGACAAGACCGGTTTTTAGGCCTCTGGCGACGGCTTAGGAACTGCTCCGCAGCAGCGCATCCGGTCCTACGCCGTCGCAAGATGCTTAAAAATCGGTCTTGTCTCAACCGGTCGCTACTCGGTTGCAAGTGTGTTGAACGTGCCTTAATATTTATACGTCTAAATTCCGGATTGTATAGTTGCATCATGAAAATATTAGAGCGAAACACAGAGGACAAGAGAGAACAGGACAGCGTTTGTTCTTTCCTGTCCTCCCTTGTGCTTTGTCTTTCGCGCTAATATTTTTATGATGTTCAACCAACTAGGCCACCAACTTATTTTGTCTAGTTGCAGTTCGTTTGACTTCATTCTACGATTCCACAATGCAGCACGTGAAGCGACAGCCCGTTCACCGTTTGGAAGAACAGGTGAGCGGTTTTAGTGGATTTCAACGACGCTCAGCAAGTTTGAAGTAAAAAGAAAGTTTGCTTTTATTAGTTGAAAGGTTAATTAACAAATTTTACTCCATTATTTGACTTATCGTTACGATTATCACAATATAGTGTGTCCCCCTGATCGTATAACTGACTTGTATACAAACCGAATGAGTGTATCTTTGACGGTTTTTATTGGAAAAGTCTGCTCGAATTAGAATCAAACACGGTCACTATATCCGTGGGCTCACCCCAAAGGTTTAGACACGCGTACCTTTCGTACCTACCGTGTCAGAATGCTGCAGATTCGGCCTTCTTCCTTGCCTTCTTCCAATAACTAGCGCCGTCTACGGAGTTATCTTTGAACTACAAATGAAAGGGAGCCCTACTTGCCGCCTCCCGCCAGGATACGTTGGCATCGTGCAGTTGTATTGATCTCCGTTGCCTTTTATGCCCCACACTAGCGTATACTCAAACAAGAACGGCAAAAAAAAAGACGAAATAGGCCTAAAGATAGCTGCTGAATATGTTGGTCGACCGGAACTTTGCCCCGCGAAAATGGCGAAAGCGGGAAACAAGGCCAGGGAGGGGGTGTATACACGCGCGGCAGCTCACTGGAAGAAGGTTCATTGCCCCAGGGGGACACTTCCGAGCCGGCGTCCGTGCTCTGTTGGTTTGAAGATTGTCGGTAATCTCGGGTTTGTTTAACCTCGGTTCATTTATTTTTCATGCCTCGCATTGGTTCCTTTTAGTGCCATGCCAGATCGCAAGAAGAGCAACCTGGCTAATAGATATACAGATTCTTCTTGCGCACTACTATCTAGCGAATATTCTGGGTTTGTAAAAATAATGTTTGCAAATTGAAAAATAAAAATGAAAGCTTAGCACTTTTATAGGAAAGTGCTTGAATATATCGAAACATAGAAGCGTTCCTTTTCTTTTTTGCCGCTCCCTAAAAAAAAAAAAATTAAATCGAGGTTTTTTTGTTAATACAGCATACAAAAGATAGTGGGCAGACATGTCTGAATCATACATATGTATTGAGCAAATATGCGTAAGATAATTCTGTGTCTACACCGTTTCTTTTGTTTGATGCACGAAGTGCACGATTGCCCGCGGCTTTGTGTGTCTGGGAAACCACGGATGTAAGACGATTCTTTAAAAATAAATACGTTAAAATGTATCGACTCTAACAGAAATACAAAAAACCGAAGAATTTATTTTCCATACCCAATAAGATACAATCTCTTCAGCTTTAGTAGTAACCGATTTTACAATATGCAATATCAACAAATCCAGATCACAGCAGCAAAAATGAACGAAACGTTGGCTACCATTTTATTTTCAACGGAGTTTGCCACGCGGTGTCGGGAAATATTCCGGATGCGGTCGAAAATTTCTACGCCGGCTCCGAGCAAACAAAGTCATCGCAATCTCGCTCGACGCTCTGCATTAGTGGCGACGCATTTATTGAAGCCAATCGATTCGCCGCGGGCAGCGGAATAGCTGACTTTCGTCGTCAATTTGTGGAATTTATTTGTTTTCACTTTTGTTTTATCTCCGGGCTTGTTATTCCAACCTTTACGTATCACTTTCTTGACTTGCCGAAAGACTTAAAAAAGAAAAAGAAAAAGAAGCGTGGTTTCCGTTTTGCTTTTCTTCACCGGTCGACTGCGCTAATGCAACTGAAATCGAGAATGTTTTTGTTTTCATGCGCAAAGAGCGCCGTGCCGGTTCCGAATTGACGATTGTTCGTGAATCTAATTTTCTCTCCGCAGAGGGAACCAGCCAAGCGAGCGTTTTCGCGGATGTCTATTTTTTCGCTCCCTTTCCGGCGGCTCTGCGGGAGCGTCACTTGCTGCCGGCAAAGCGCGATTGAAACCCGAGTCGCCATATAAATCCGCTAAATAAAAAATAAAAAAAATAAAAATGACGCGCAAATTTTGAATATTTTTTTTCTGTATTCGTTGAACTTGATGTCATCTGCAATTCGCCGTTTGGCATACGAAGGTCGTAGTCTTTATTTGAGCCTCCAGAATTACACAGGCGGCAGCGGCACTCCTTGCTTGCCAGCGCCATCCCCCGTCAGGTTTTTGCACACTTGGGGTGGCTGCTAA